>CAJNDS010000570.1:27537-111715 GCA_905221605.1 Symbiodinium natans | reverse complement strand
GCAGAAGATCCCGGATGACAAGCGAGATGTTGGCTGTTCTTGAGAACTAGCGGGATCTCTAGTTCAGTCTTACCAGTAATGCGGACAAGCAGGTACTGGATAGATCCCAGTTCAGCAGTAAAGTCTTCATCCTCTTGGGAAGCCTTAGGAAGGTTTTCTGGCAATCTCCAACCTTGAAAGGCTTCATTTTGGCTGAGAAATGTCTGGACACTCTGCAGCTTCACTAGTTCGGGAACATCCTCACATTTACCAGTCATAACAACGTAGGGCGCCTGTCTGTCAATGATCAGGAAATGTGTTTCAAGGTCATCCTTGTGCCAAATTGTACTAGCAATTCGTTGTTTGGACAAGGGGTGATACTCATCCCTTGCTCTGACATGGATCAATCTTCCTTGCCCAATCTTATCGCTCCCAGAGTGGCAATTCAAAAAATGTTCTCTAGGGTTCTCGGAAATGTGATTAATGGGCTTGTTGCTCCATCTTGGGGCATCAACAACCTCTTGCAGCAATTGCACTTCAGTTCTTCCACAACAAAGGTCGAAATATTGACATTGAGTGAGCGCATCGGCAGCGGCGACAGTAGCAGTTACATGGACAGCAGGTATGACAACATCAGTGCCAGCTAATACATGTACGATTCCTCTGTATTGCACCGGAATTTTGATGTACTCAAGATCCTGAATAATGTCTTGCATGTCTCCGGTGCAATTGTGAAAGGTGATCTGCAGAGAAACCTCTGTAGAGTTGAAAGGTTGAGTCACCTTCCAAGCAAAGATTTCCTGTGAGTTCTTCACATTGCAAATGTGAAATCTTGCGGCATGCAACGCGAGGCTGTCAGGGATGGTAAGCTGCTTTTGCCGAAGACCCAAGATCGCCTTCTGCAGCTGATAGGGGTCCGCAAAGATCCTCAGATACTTCCCAGGAGCAGTGTGGAACGCATTCATAAGCCTGTGCTGATTGAGAATGCAATGCACTTGAAAGGCTTCATCCTTAGTTCGGGCAGAGTTGATAGCATATGGGAGGTCAACGAAGTTGACACTATTGCCCGGCATCCCTTCAAGAGGCGCAAAGCGATACCAGACCTGGAGCTCAATTTGTGATTTGCCTTCAGTTTGTTTGAGCACCTTATCATACATCTCTTCAACCTTCAGCATTAAAGCTTGAAGTTGACTTATGCTGATCTTAGGCGCTCTGAGGCAAACAACACATCGATTCTCCTGATCAGTTAACGCAACGATGGGCTGCTGTGGCTTCCTAATGTGAGCCAGTCCAAAGTCTCGACTGAGGTGTTTAACTTCCTCGTCAAATGTTCCAACAGTGCCAGCGATAATGACTTCAGTGTTGCCGGCTTCTTGCTTCATGGAAGGCGTTATGGCAATGTAGTAGCAAGTGTGATGGACAGGGTAGCTGCTGGGAATGTAAGTGACCAAGTATACAAGTTCCCGTTTGCCCTGCACTTCAATGGCACCAATAACCGTCAAGCTGTGGATTTGACGAAGGAAGTCTTCATCATAACTCCTGAAGAGTACACATGGGATGTCTGATATGGAAAGTGAGCTGTGCAAATTACTCACGATCGTTATACTCGTCTGTTGTGTAAGACCCTTCCTTAGATTATGAAGGAAATTCTTACTAGGGTTGACGAGTAAGATAGATTGGAGCTCTGAGCCCTGCACTTGGCGCAATTCTTGCATAGTTTGTGTAGACACGATACATCCATCTCTAAGATACTCCAGCAAATGTGTTGATGGTGTTCTGGCAAAGAGAGCATCATACTCAGTGAGATGACCCAACATAAAGTCGGCAAGACACTGAAATGCGCTTCCATCGATGTTGCTGATTCGATCTTGCGACATGGTGCAGATACCTTACGCCGAAGCTATCCGTACTGCACAATGCGCAAGACAAATTTGCCAAAAGGTGCAATAAAGTAAAGAAGCTCCCACCCTTAAGAAGTTTGCAAGAAAGAGAACGTGCGTTCACACTCAGCAACTTAACAAGGAAGGAAACGGGCGTTCCCAACTTTCAAAAAGAAAGGGAACACAACGTAAAAAGTAAGAGAAAGAGAACGGGCGTTCTCAATCTCAGCAAGTTGCAAGAAAGAGAAGCGTTAGAGAAAGAGAACGGGCGTTCTCAGTCTCACTAGTAAAGCAAGAAAGAGAAACCAAGAGAAAGAGAACGGGCGTTCTCAGTCTCGACTAGTTAGAGAAAGGTGGCAGGACAACTGAGGGCTCAGTTGACGCAACTTTCGAGCGCTCAACCCACAAAGACTTAAGGGAGAGCCAATGCAGCTTGCAAAGTGTTTACAGTGCGAAATCCAAAGCCAAGCTTTGGATTCTTCTTGCAAGCGGGCGCTCACAAGGAACTGCGCAATGCTAAGAAGCCCCAGCTACAAAGCAAACACAGCACCAAGCACACCTACGCCTCCAGGCTGTCCCAGAGGGGGCCGCTACCTACGTGTAGGGTTCCAAGCAAAGCCAGACCTTTAGCTACGGACTCCCACCCCTTCTACGGCGTCCCTGGTGGCTTAACCACCTCGAGCAAAGCGGCCTTGAGCCAAAGGGGGTACGGATTGGC
Source organism: Symbiodinium natans (assembly GCA_905221605.1). Lineage (NCBI taxonomy): Eukaryota > Dinophyceae > Suessiales > Symbiodiniaceae > Symbiodinium > Symbiodinium natans. The sequence continues at coordinate 109,138 of CAJNDS010000570.1, read as the reverse complement.
CGCTTGTGCCACAGACGCCTAGCGGCAACATTAGTGCCCATTGCCCATGTCCGCAAGGAAAGTTGGTCCCTCGCACAGGATTACGACGGTTCTCAAGAGCCGCTGGAACCGCCAAAAGCCAAGCCGAGAGGGCCAAGCGAACCACTCGCAATCCCAGCACCTCAGCCAATACGCCCCCAATGCAGGGCAAAACAACATCGGTCTGTGGGCTTATGTGGCGTGCACTCCAAGCAGGAGACCCTACATGAGCCTGCGCAACTCGAATCTTACGACGCATTGCCAGCAGCTTCGTGCGTACAGAACCTATAAAGAGTTGCTAAATGGCTTACCGCACCAGCTACAGGATTCAAACGCGTTGATAAAAATTGCAGACACCCTTCTTCATCTGCCTGAGACTTTCCCGGCGTCTTATCCAAAGGTCTTCGACCCCATCATTGCGCAATGCCTTCGGTTGTTGGAAGAAATCCGATAATCCCTACTGGGCCTTCTGGCGAAGGTGCTGGCAACCGTTTGCGAGCATATAAGCCTTCTGAAGAAGTTTTAGGCAGCAGTTTAGGGTCTACTCACTGCTGGCACAACATAAGGGCACCCCTCCAACATGAACAGGCTTTGTCCCACGGGCGCATACTGTCTCTGCAGGATTGTATTGTCTGAATCGGTCGCTGTCGCTACTCAATGGCGGCTTCCGTAATGGGAGCCCTCCAGGGAGTCTGCTGCTCTTGGCTGCGGCTCGCGGCTGCCCCACTGGCTGGCCACCACGGGGAGCCCTGGGTTGGTCTGCAGTGCTCACTTGTCAGTCCCCAGTGGTTGACCACCATTGGGCGCACGGACGCTTGTAAAAGGAAGTTTCCATGGCACCCCAACCTGCCTCGGCGACTGTGGTAAGGTGTACAACTTTATGGTGTCTGAGCTCTGGACCCTTGTAGTTGACCATGCCGTTTTCTCTTGCCTTGTGGAAGTAAGGATTCGTGCAACATTGGCAAACCCTCAGGTCCACTGCTTCGCTCTGTGCAAGAACTGGTGTTTTCCCCAGTGGAATCGGTCGCTACTGATGCGCATTGACCTCTCTTCTGGCTGGTTGATGCAACTTGTCGGGACGGAGACACCTTTTTGGGTGGGCGCTGCAGTGAGCCTAATGAAGCGGAGAGCCTCTCGTTCGGGGCTGCTCCACTGGCTCACCTCCATGGAGTACTCTGGGCTGGTCTTGCCTTGATTGTTCATCGTGTTATGTCCAAGATAGGACTGCCCAGTCTTCCTCTTTTCCGCCCCTCTTTGACCGGATAGGTTGCCCTTTCTGTGCTATGGCACTGCCAAAACCCCTCGGCTTTGAAACCCAGCAGCCGCCCACACTGGTTGCCCCACCGCTCATCACGAGACGAGACAACGCTTGGCTCATAGTGAGTCATGGCAATGCGATCCTCCCCTTTGTGGTATCTCGGCCGAAGAAGGCCAATGCAGTGGTGCTGCTTCTCCCAGGTCGCGGGCACTTATGTCTGAAGAATATACACCCACTGGAGTAACCTGGCCTTCAAAAGGGCCATCATCGCCTATGCTTGGCCTGTGGCAGGGCAGGCTGGCTCTCCGCTCGCCTGGATGCTACCTGACGGCGCCACCTAAGCGAACGCTGTGTATACCATGGAGATCTTGGGCTCTTGCAGGCTGCCAAAAGTGATGTGAGCCCTCACATCTTCTTGTTGACGTACCTTATTGGCTTTGGCTCTGGAGGGACCACTGCTTACCAAAGTGCAGTCGCTGAGACCCCGGCGAGCTTTCGGGCTTTGTTAGACTGTATAGCCTGTCTTTCCCCCCAGTTGTGTAGAGTAGGCTGTAGGGAGGTAAGAAGTGTAGGCCAAACAACTGTTTTGCCTGAAATCTCACATGGCCCCTGCAGCAAAGACTGACACACACAAAGCGAGACATGCAAAGCCCTTTTGCTGAGAAAGAGGTGTAGATTTTCATGGTAGCGGAGCCGAGCGATCCAAAGAGGTTGCCGGCGTCCGAAAGGAAATCGAGCCCAAACCCGTAGTGTCCTGCCCTGCCCGAACCCAAGCCTTTCTCGAGCGATAGTGCTGCTGGGCGATCTGCTGGACAGACTTGGAAGGGCCAAGCGAACTTTGGTGCTGCTGGCGGAAGTTAGTGGCGGCCTCCTGGAGCAGCTGTGGGCTGCTGGGCGAAGGACTTGTTTCACTTCGACCCGATCCTGGACTCCCTGGAGAAGCAGAGGCTTCTGAACGGCGACTTGGTGAACCGTGCGAAGTTTGTGATCGCGGATTGGTTGGTGGAGAAAGAAGGCCGAGTGCCAGGGCCAGAGCTTTGGCTCCGCCCCGCACTCTGGAAGGATGGCTCAAGCGAGAGCTGTTTCTGAGGCTGCTCAGGCAGCTGAAAGGGCCACAGCCGCTGCAGAGGCGGTGATGAGGAGCGCCAACGAGCAGAGGCGACTGGAGTCTTTGTCAAGGATCATCCAGAAACCCGACATGTACAAGCCGGAGACAAGGGAGCAGGAGATCGACCAATGGATGGAATGGAGGCATGTGATGCGAAACTACTTGGGCGTCGTGGACCACCAGTTTCTGGAGGAGCTGGATGTCTTTGAGGGCAATGCTTCGAATGAGGTTGTCCTCAGCACACTGAACGACGGCGCCAAGATGAGAAGCCGAGAGCTCTACGCCATCTTGCAAAGCTTTGTTCGCAACCGCCCGGCAAAGATTGTTCGGAATGTCGGCCAGTCCAATGGCTATGAGGCATGGAGATTGCTGATGGTCGAGATGCAACCCAAGACGAGACAAAGACAGCTGGCCTTGATGACCCAGCTGAACTCCATGACCTTTGACCCGAGGAAGTCCCTGAACGAACAGCTCGGAAAGTATGAGGAGGTTATTCGGGAGTACGAGCGCATTAGTGGCACGACCTACCCCGAGGACCTGAAGGTGTCAACTTTGGTGAGTGCAGCTCCTTCCGTTCTACAAGTTCAGCTGCACATGTCCCTCAGCAGTGACACCACCTACCACGACTTGAAGGAGAAGGTGCTTTCGTACGAGCGATCGACTACCAAATGGCAGGCAGCCAATGGTCTTCAATTTCCTGCTGTACATCAACAAGAAGATGGACCTGTGCCCATGGAGATTGACAAGGTGACCTACCCTGATGGTGGCAAGAAGGGAAAGAAAGGCGACAAGGGCAAGACGAAGAAAGGCAAGGACAAGTCCAAGGGCAAGAAGGGCAAGATGAAGGATGCAGATGGGAAGGCGAACAAGCCGAAGGGCAATTGCCACACATGTGGCAAGCCAGGGCACTATTCCCGAGAGTGCTGGTGGAACACTGGAGGTGCTGGAGGTGCTGGCAGTGGAAAAGGTGGCAAGGATAAGAACCGGAAGAAGGTGAACCAGGTCCAAGCCGAAGCCCAGAGTTCAGAAGCCACTTCCAGCAACCCAACGGCAACGGCTTCGTCAAGGACACAGGCAGTTCGGCAAATTCGACTTCGCACCCCACCTTTGACGAGTACGACCGAGATCTTCGACATCTCCGAAGAGGCCTTGTTTGACTTGGACCAGGAGTACCACATCAACATGATCTCGGCGGACGAGGTGGTGGTGGATTGGAAAAGCCATCCCCCGATTGCAATCGTACTAGACACCGGAGCTGATGCCAGCATGGTACCCTATGACTACGCTGCGCTTGGAGTCGAAGGAGATGGAGCACCGCCTAACCTCTTGGATGCCCAGGGAAACCCCATCGCGACCCAGGCCAACAGGAAGTTTGACTTCTGGTTCAAGAGCAAAGATGGCCAGGAGTTCGCCGTGAGAGAACAATGTGTAGTGGGAAATGTCAAGCAACCGCTCCTAGCGGTGGGAAAACTCCTTCGCAGAGGGTGGCAGCTCGTACATCACGGAGGCACCTTGACCTTGCAAGAACCATTTGGTCGTGGGGCGCCTGTCGGCTTCAAACATAACAGCTTGGTGGCTGCCGGCCACATCCGTTCGGTACAAGTCGTCAACGCTCTCACAGAAGTGCCGAAGAGTATGCCCCCGACAACACCCAAGCTTGAGAAGTTCCCCGAAGAGATCCAGAAGTTGGTGGGCAAAATGGGCATGCACAGCTTACCTGAGCGAGGATGGAAGGTTCACTTTGAAAGTAAGGCAACCCATCTATTGGACCCGAGAACGTGGTATGATCCTGATCTTTATCGTGCACGAACTACCTGGATGCAAACTTTGAAAGGACTCTGGATCCAAGTGGAGAACTCCGAAGACTACTCGAGCGAGTTCAGACCCTATGCACGCATCTGCGATGAGCCTCGTCCCCGACTTACTTTCGTGTCGATGGACAGCTTTGGTGAAGGATGCTTTGGTGGAGTTGGAATGCCGCCGAAGAGAAGCTGTCGTTTGGAGAACGAGATCGAGGTCGAGGACGAAGTGATGGAAGATGCTTTGAGTGCAGCCGAGACACCCCTTCAGGAGGCGCCGAGCTCTTCCAGTGGGCGAGCCGAAGTCAGAGGCCACCAACAAGCCGCGACTGCAAAGGAAGTCATCCAGGACATGTATCTCGAGGAGGTTTCCTCCGACAAAGCCGCGACTGCAAAGGAAGTCATCCAGGACATGTATCTCGAGGAGGTTGCCTCCGACAAAGCTGAGAGAGCAGCAAAAGAGTCGATGGCCCGACAGCCCAATATGATGCCAAGATCGGACCCGGAACCGACTGAAGATGAGAAGAAGAAGCACCAGGTGACCCACATGCCCTATGCCAGCTGGTGCAGTGCATGTGTCAAGACGAGAGCGAGAGGAGACAAGCGCAGCGAAAGAAAGGACCAGAAGCACATCCCAGTGATCCAGGTCGACTTCTTCTTCACTGTAGTGGATCCTGAAGGCCGGCCCTTAGAGGGACAGCAAGATGAACAGACATGCTCATTGGTGGCCGCCGATCTGGATACGAGAATGGTGTTGTCGGTGCCTGGACCGAACAAGGGCAAGCAGTCCTTAAGGAAATACGTGGAGGACCTGGTGAAGTTCAGCATTGCCCTCCACGAAGACGATGGCATCATTCTTCAAAGCGATGGAGAACCTGCAATCAAAGCAGTAGTGAGGGTAGCGACTGAAGCTCGAGCGAAGATGGGGCGGCGAACGGTGCAGAGAACAACGCCAGTGCAAGACCATGCAGCTAATGGAGCGGCAGAGCGAGCAGTGCAAACCGTCCGCCGACTTGGGAACTGCCTCATGGAAGCGGTGGAGGAGATCCACGGCAAACAACCTGTTGGGTCCGACCTTCGTGTTTGGGCCCAAGGACATGCAGCTTTCCTCTACAACAGGTTCCACGTCCTTCAGAACTTCCAGAAGACACCGTATGAGCTGGCGTTCGGAGGACAGCCCTACAAAGGAAAGTTGTGCACCTTCGGCGAGACCGTCTTTGGAAAACTTGTCACCCCCTACAAAGGAGGAGCGCAGTGGTGCACTGGCATTTGGGCTGGTGTGAATCCACACAACGGGGCCCACCACATCCTCACCGAGAATGGCGCGATTGAGTCGAATGCGGTGAGGGTTTCTGCCGAACAGCTTGACGTGGCGAAGTTCAAAGGCCTGCCCTGGGAGACCAAAGCCGTGGTGATCAAGATCAAGAAGCGAGTGGCACCGCCGGAGCCACTTATGGTTGAGGTTGGTCCAAAGCCTTTGTCTTCTGCAAAGGCAGGGGATACGCCAGCAGGTGACGCAGACGCGACGCATCTGGGCGGCGCAGCTGCGGCGCAACTCGGAGGCGCAACTGTTGCTCGACCCGACGGACCCGGTGATGAAGCGGCCAGCGACCCACCGAGCAGTGAAAGCGAGGAACTGATGGCAGAGAGACCGCAAGCGAGTTCGCCGAGCAGGTCGAGCAAGCGCAGGGCCGAGGAAGACGTGGAGAAGCTCACCGAGAAGCTCACCGAGGAGGTGCTGGATGAGATCAGCAAGGACAAGGACCAAGTGGAGTTCTTTAAGAAGTTGCGCAAAGAGAGAATGGAGAGAGAAAAGGGTGAAAAGAGGAAGAGTGAAGATGCCGAACTTCCTCCTCGTGATCTAGAAGGACACATCCGCCAGATCCAGACGGTGGATTCCGAATGGTATGATGGAGATGAGCTTTGGGAGCCAGAGAATCACGATACCGACTTCTATGAGTCCGACCACGACGCGACCTACCACAAGCACAACACCTTGGACAGACCGAAGGGAGACACTCCCCCAGAGGTGGACGAGGAGACCCTGAACCACCTAGATGACCTCGCCGAGCTCCAGGAGATCGAGAGACTGGAAAAGATGTCCGTCTTGGTGGATGTGTGCCCGGAGGAGGATGCAGAATGGTTGTCTACGACCTTTGTCAAAACATGGAAGGCCGAGGCAAAGGGCGAGGATGTCACCACCTGGTGGCGACGCGCCCGGCTGGTGGCACGTCAGTATCGACACTTCAACGAGTTCGAGCCGGAAGACACCTTTTCTCCGGCCTCTACGAGTTCCCTGCTGAGACTGCTCCCGGTCGTGGCCCAAACTTGGAATACCCCGATATGGATCATCGACGTGAAGGACGCGTATCTCAACGTTCCTCAGCCCAAAGAATCGCCTGTCATCGTCAAGGCTCCGGACTCTTACGTCAGGAAGTATGGACCCAAGACCTGGAAGCTGGCCCGAGTACTTCCTGGACAAAGAAGGGGATCTCAGGAGTGGTATCTCTTTCTCAACAGCGACCTGAAGGAGCTGGGCATGGAGGCGATGATCGAGGTCCCGACCTTGTACAGGGCAGTCAACAAGGAAGAAAGGCGTGCTGCGCAAGTACATGTGGACGACGCGATGGTGACGGGAGATGCCCGACAAGTTGAACCTTTCCTGGAGAAGTTGGGCAAGAAGTACACCATCAAGATCCAAGGGCCATTTGGGCCCGGAGAAGCATTTGAGTTCCTGCGGCGACGATTCCAGGTGGAGTGGAATGGAAGCATTACAGTGCGGCCTGCTGCCCATTTCTACAACGACGTCTACGAGCTCTTGGAGAGACCCAAATTGAGGAGCACACCTGGACCTGCCGGAGGAGACCTGTTCGCCGAGGACGCCAGCGAAGAGATGGCAGACGGCAAGCTGTATAGAACCATTGTGGGCAAGCTTCTCTACATTTCGGGAGAGCGACCTGATGCACAGGTGGTCATACAGTACCTGGCGGCAAAGGCCAGCAGGCCAACCGTGACCGCTACGAAAATCCTCAAGCATCTGGTGGGCTACCTGAAGGCGACGGAAGGGCAAGGCATCAACCTGAAGTGCGAGAAAGGAGAGTCCATCATGCGAGATGGCGACCCCGAAAGCTATAGCTATCAAACCCATCATTTGGTCGAGGCCGTCTCCGACAGCAACTTCGCCAACGACCGTACCACCAGGAAGTCCCTGTCCTCAGGCCACATCTACTTGAACAAGTGCCTGATGTTCTCGTTCGTCCGAGGACAGAAAGTGGTTACGTTGAGCTCTGGGGAAGCAGAGCTGGTGGCATTGACGCAGACAGTGGGCGAGAGTATCCTGGTGAAGAAGGCCTGGGAGTTCCTGACCAGGGAGGAGACCTGGCATTTGGCCAGGACAGACTCTTCCGTAGCTCGGGCCATAGCTACGCGACTTGGCGTGGGCAAAGTTCGACATTTACAAACCTCGTGCCTTTGGTTGCAACAGTGGATTGCGAGAAAAGAATTGAGGATGGCCGCGATTCCAACATCCAAGAACCCGACCGATTGTGGTACCAAAATTCTTCCAGGATCGAGGTTAAAGTACCTGAGCTTCATCATGAATCTGGTGGATGGAAAGAGCAACAGGATTGGAACTGAGGAGCACCGGAAGGAGGCGATGACATTGTCCCCGAACCTGATCCGAGCCATCCAAGCGGTGATGGCCATGAGCTTGCAAGGATGCATTGGAGGCAACGATGATCAGATGGTAGACATGTGGACCTACGTGTTCATCTTCGCCAACTACTTCGAGCCCATCGTGAACAACCCGATTTTCGACTACGGCATCATGATCATGCTCCTCTTGGTGATGTGCATGCTTGGTGCGAATTGGAAAGTGGAAGTAAGAGTCAGCTCCAAAGGAGCAGACTCGAAGCATGAGACAAAGGAAGGGCTTGAGCCCGGCTACGAAGATGGACGAAAAGGCCCTGGAACCACAAGCGAACGACCCTCGAGTTCTACATCTTCTGGGCCCACGATCAACATAGTGCTCAACACTCAAGACCATGGAACCACAGTCGAACGACCATCGAGTTCTACATCTTCTGGGCCTGTACTATATCGTAAAGTACCTGGAGTCCCTGGCGATCGTGAACAACGAGCTGACCCACCGGGAGAAGTAGATCAGCTACTCGAACGTGCAGAGTCTCTTCAACGACAGCAGCAAGAACGAGTACAAGCACATCCGCCGTCAAGGGATCCACAGGGCATTGTGTATGGCAAAGTGAATCGAAGCCGGCGAGTGGCAGTGGCCACAGCGTATGGATACAGCTTCCACGAGGCCAACTGTTCGAGCATCACAAAGGATGCCAAGCAGAGCCGGATGATGACAGTGGAAGAAGCTTTGCTTTTGGGCAAAGCACCGTGCCAAAGGTGCCTGCAGCCCATCTTCGATGAGCTGAAGCAGCTGAACCCCAACAACAAAGTGTTCGATGGACAGCGGAAGCGGAAGTGAACATGACGGCTGGAAGTTTCCGTGGTAGAGTGCAGAGTGCTGAGTACAGACAGAGCTACACTTTTGACAGTTGGACATTAGCATGTTCAACTGAGGGGGCGTGTTAGACTGTATAGCCTGTCTTTCCCCCCAGTTGTGTAGAGTAGGCTGTAGGGAGGTAAGAAGTGTAGGCCAAACAACTGTTTTGCCTGAAATCTCACATGGCCCCTGCAGCAAAGACTGACACACACAAAGCGAGACATGCAAAGCCCTTTTGCTGAGAAAGAGGTGTAGATTTTCAGGCTTGCGTGTGTGGCCTCCCCTCTGGCTGTCTGTTGAGACATTGCTTGCGCGCGGACATCTTTCCAGGTGGGCGCAGCTGCAAGCCAGGGTGAGCGGGACCTTTCGCTCGGGGCTGCTCCACTGGCTAACCACCATGGAGTGCCCTGGGCTGGTCTTGCCTCGATTTTTCTTGCTGTTAAGTCCCCGCTGGCTGACCACCATGGGGCATACGCACGTCTTTCCTCTCCTTGGGGAGTTTGACCTCTCACACCCCTTTGCCAATGCGGGTTTGTTATCTGTCCTGGACGACGGGTACGGGATCCTGACGGCCGAATATCGACTCTGGAGAGACCAATGCGGCGGTGCTGCCTCTCCCAGGCTGCGGGCACTTCTACGTAGAGAATAGGCACCTACTGCCTTGGCCTAGAGATATCGAACACCTGTGGAGTAACTTGGCCTTCAAAAGGGTCATCATCGTCTGTGCTTGGCTTGTGGCAGGACAGGCAGGATCTTTGCCCGCCTGGATGCTACCTGACGGCATCGCCTGGACGAAAGCTGTGTATACCACGGAGATCTTAGCGCTCTTGCAGGCTGCCAAAGTGATGTGAGCCCTCACATCTCCCTGCCGACGTATCTTATTGGCTTGGACTCTGGAGGGACCATTGCCTGCCAGATTGCGGTCCCCGAAACCCCGGCGAGCTTTCGGGCTTGCGTGTGTGGCCTCCGCTTTGGCTGTCTGCTGAGACTGTGCTTGTGCGCGGACATCTTTCTAGGTGGGCGCAGCTGCAAGCCAGGGTGAGAGGTGAACCTTCCGCTCGGGGCTGCTCCACTGGCTGACCACCATGGAGTGCCCTGGGCCGGTCTTGCCTTGATTGTTCTTTCTGTTAAGTCCCCACTGGCTGACCACCATGGGGCATACGCACGTCTTTCCTCTCCTTTGGGGAGTCTGACCTGTACCATCCCTTTGCCAATGCGGATCCGTGATTTGTCCTTGACGACGAGCACGGGAGCCTGACTATCGATGATGACCTTGGTTCGAGCCGAATGACGTCGCACCAGTTGCTACATGATGGTGGTTTTGACAATCTGGCAGTGTCGCAATTTGCGACCCCCCGCATGCTTGCACCGGGACTTTAACGACGACTTCGACTAGTAGTTCCTAGTAGTTCGGCGCCTTTGCTTGCTTTGTTGCTTCTGTTTTCTTGTTTTTTGGGTGGTTGCGTGGTGTTCTTGGTGGTTTGCGCGCGCTGACTTCGTTTCACCCGTTACGTCGAGCCCAATAAGACCGGCCTACTGTGCTACTGATGTAGTAAAGGGGCGCCAGTCCAAAAAAAAAGCTTGGACTCTGGAGGGACCATTGCCTGCCAGATTGCAGTCCCCGAAACCCCGGCGAGCTTTCGGGCTTGCGTGTGTGGCCTCCGCTTTGGCTGTCTGATGAGACTGTGCTTGTGCGCGGACATCTATCTAGGTGGGCGCAGCTGCAAGCCAGGGTGAGAAGAGGACCTTCCGCTCGGGGCTGCTCCACTGGCTGACCACCATGGAGTGCCCTGGGCCGGTCTTGCCTTGATTGTTCTTGCTGTTAAGTCCCCACTGGCTGACCACCATGGGACATACGCGCGTCTTTCCTCTCCTTTGGGGAGTCTGACCTGTACCATCCCTTTGCCAATGCGGGTCTGTTATCTGTCCTTGACGACGAGTACGGGATCCTGACTATCGAATGATGACCTCGGTTCGAGTCGAATGACGTCGCACCAGTAGCTACATGATGGTGATTTTGAAAATCTGGCAGTGTCGCAATTTGCGACTCCCCGCATGCTCAGTGCTGTGTGATTGCACCGGGACTTCAACAACGACTTCGAGTACTGAGTGCGTGGGGTTACCTAGTAGTTCGGCGCCTTTGCTTGCTTTGTTGCTTCTGTTTCCTTGTTTTTTGGGTGGTTGCGTGGTGTTCTTGGTGGTTTGCGCGCGCTAACTTCGTTTCACCCGTTACGTCGAGCCCAACAAGACCGGCCTACTGTGCTACTGATGTAGTAAAGGGGCGTCAGTCCAAAAAAAAAATGAACACTTCTAGTCCGTCTGCAATTTGGAGTGGCCTGACACAACTGATGGGTATTCCTGCGTAGGAGGTCGATGAGGATAAATTGTCGCAAGCCTGTCTGTTGTCCCGCAATACAGCCGTCACTGATCCGTCAACTGCAGCTGAGGGAGTCAGCATGGGCTGACATGCCTCCTTCTGGAATTGGATACGTGGCCGGGCTGAGACACAGTTGTGCGCCTGAGGGGAGCTCTTGGTCGGTTTTCCAACTGGGAACCGTCAAAGTATTGGCTCTGACTCGGAGTTGATCCACTGGCTGACCACCATGGGGTGCCCTGGCTGGCTGACCACCATGGGGCGCGCGCTGGCTTTCCTTCTGCTGTAGGAGAAAGTGAGGTTTGACTCCCAGGTCGTCTTTCCCCTCTGAATCGGTAGCCGCTGCTTTGCAGGCTCCCTCTCTGGGAAGTGCTGACCGCAGCCCCTGTTTCTGCTTGGGTCTGTGGTCAAACTGGGCTCAGTTGTGCACTATAACTTTGGCCGGGCTCCGATAATAAAGCCACAAGTTGTGTCGGTTGCTCGGGGCTGCCCCACTGGCTGACCACCATGGGGTGCCCTGGGCTGGTCTTGCATCCATTGTTCTTGCCAACAAGTCCCCACTGGCTGACCACCATGGGGCGCGTGCTGGCCTTGCTTTCCCTCTGGGATATTGGGCCATTTTGTACCTTCCCTTTTCGCTATTGTGCGGTTGGTGCCTCACCGTGTCGGTCGGTAATTCTGATCTTCGATTTACAGCTTGCCGGCTGACCTTCTTTGCGCCAGTGGCTACATGATGGTGGTTTTGATGATCTGGCATACCCTCGCATTTTGCGACCCCCCCGTATGCTTTGCGCTGCTCGATTACACCTGGACTTCTGCGACGACTTCGAGTACTGAGCGCGGGGGACACGTAGACTTTTGGTGCTCTGTTCTTGCGGGTTGCTGCTGGTTGGTGGTTGTGTTTTGTGGTTGTTTTGGTGTGTGTTTGCTTTTGTTTTCGCACCTGCTCCGTTTCACCTCTCGTATTGAGATCCCTAAGAACGGCCTACTGCGCTGCTGATGTAGTAAAGAGGCAATGGTCCAAAAAAAAAAGCTAGACAGTGGAGCAGACTGCCATGTCCTGCCGTTCGCAAATTTGGTACCAGCCCCAATCCTGATCGAAGATGGTCGAATTGCGACTGAAGGAAGGAAAGGAACACTCATACGGAGGTCGACTCCGAGTGTATGCACGGGGAAAGGGAGACCAGGACTAACCTAACCAGAAACCCCAACCAAGCACAGAGGCAAGTCCTGACAGGAGGGAGGCTGCCCCACTTGCCATATGCTCAGCTGTTTCCATGCGCGTAAGGCACGTGACCGGAAGGAAACTTCACATGCATCGGTAATCAACCAGCGCCTGACGAACGCTAGCAAGATGGTCGAGCACTCGGAGATTTTGGATTTTGGTACGTGCCGGCAGCGGCCATCCAATCCTTCGCTGCATGCTATCAGCAGGCAAGTTCGGACGGGAAGCGCGGAAATGCGCACAGCTCCACGCACAGTGGTCCCACGTAGGGGCATAGCACTCTCTGCAAAATGGACACCACAGCTCGGCATGTCCAGTCAGCTGGGATTGGAGTCTGGCCGGGCTGACCACAGCAGCCGTAAGCACCGCACGGCCATGAGCGCAGGTAGCACTCCACAGCTGAGAAGCTTGCTTGAGACGAGCAGGTTGGAAAATCGGGTTACCCGCAGCCACGGCGTCGAGTCTGCCCGAAGTTCTCCAGGCATCAAACCGCCGAAAGCGCCATGCTTCTCTGAGTAGGTGCTTGAGACGGTCAAGTTGCAAGTTTTGAGTCCACCTGACGCATTGCCTCGGGACGGCCTGGTGGGTCCAAGAGCCATTGCGTTGCTGTTGCCAGCCCAGGAATTTGAGGCGGGTAGCAACAGCATATTGCCAAGTGCCACACATGGCGTTGGGTTGCCATCGCGCGCGGCCAAGTTGGACGAGTTTGGCCCACATGGAAATGGTTTGGTAGTCTGCCATGAACTGAAAGTCCAAGCTATGGCCGTGCATCAACGCACGCAGGTCAAGCGAGGCAGGTGATTTGCCACCATACAGGACACCAAAGAGGCGTTGCTGGAGCTGCTTCCAGGTACGCGCAGCACCATACACGAACCACGTGCCCCAGACGGCCACAGGGATTACCAACTGCCGAATGAACTGGCACTTAGCCGTGAACGTCACAGGCAGGCAACCGATACGGCCAAGGCGTGCGCGGGCCTCACGAAGACGGTTTTGATAAGTGGGCCTGTCTTTCCCATTGATGCGGGTGCGAAAGTCAACCCCCAGAATGCGCAGCGTGTGCACAACAGCAACAACCCCAGACTGGCTGACCTCCTGAGCCGCGGCGGAACCGCGCGGAAGGAATTTTTGTTTGCTGACGTTTTCCTCGAGGCCAAGCATACCCGCCCAGCGCATCCAGAATTGGAGGGTGCGATCAAGCTGCGCATGGTTACGAACCGCAATGTTACGGTCGTCAAGGTAAGTGACAGCAGTAGCAGTGGGCTCTTCACGGGAGAAGGCTTGGATGGGAGCCCACAAGATCGCATTAAGAGCCATTGGAGAAATTGCATCTCCCTGGGGCAGGCTAGAACTAACCACTTCGGCTTCCGCACAAATGCAACCCTGTAAACCGAGCCATCTGTGTTGCTGGCTCCACTGAAACCTGCATAAATCGACCATTTCCGCGGGCATACCCAATTGGCTGAGGGCGTGCGTGGCTGTGCTAGGGTGAGCACGATCGAAACATTTGGCATAATCTAGGGAGAGAATGCCAAAACACCGAACATACGCATTCTGCAAGGCATGCACCGCAACGCCACGTTGCTGGAAGCCGCCATGAGCACCAGGAGGGGCCCAGTTTTGCTGCCACGCTCTCGTAGTGGTTCGGCGAGCCCAGGCAGAACTAGCAATCCTGCAAAGGATAGGTTCCAGGACCAAGGGGCGGGCATCCCCAACATCTAAACCAAACACAGGATGGGGGTCTTGCTTAGGGAGGTGAACCTGCAGATAGTATCGCCATTCCGTGGGATAGCACCGATGGTCGATCCACCTGTTCCAGAGATCTGCATAGGCCTGCCAGATGGGCAGAGTCCAGTGCCGGATTTCATCTCCTGACCAACCGTCAGCGCCAGCCGCTTTGCCATTGGATGCGCGAGCCTGCTCTTGGAGCTCGGCAGCAGTGAGCGGTTGCCAGCCGAGCCGAGGCACAGCATTACGCTGTCGAGCATGCTCATCACTCCAAGCGCGGTTCGCATCAACAGGGCTGACTTCACGTTGCCAAATGCGCCGCCAGAATGTGCGAAGAAAGGTCAGACTGCAAGCAACGCCATTGCTGGGAGTGCCGTCCAGCGAAACGAAGGCAGGCGCCGGCTTGCCACTGCGGCGCACCCACTTCCGCGCCATGCTGTCCGATCCATGTCCTGCCGTTAAGCTACTACAGCGAAGACCTCGAAGAAGTGGAACTTCCAGCATTAAAAATGGTCATCACAGATGCACAAGGGAATGCAATCAGAACGACTGAAGCAAGAACCAACATAACGTTCGAATTCCAAAGATCCGATGGAAGAGTGATTAAGGTCAAGGACACTGCCGTGTTCGGTCAAGTGACCCAGCCACTGTTTGCAGTGGGGAAGCTTTACAAAGTTGGATGGGGCATCGAACCCCAAGACGCATACAGTGCGTTCCTGACGAAGTTTGTGAAGCGAAAGAATGGCGCGTCGGTATCATATGTCCCGATAAGGTTTTCAAGGAACTCAACGGTGACAGATTTGAGGATCTACCGCGCATCAATGGAGAATGGACAAGATGATGTGCCGATAGCAATCAGGAAACTCACCGACAGAGAGAATGGCAAGTACGAAGAAGGTTGGTTTTATCTCACCGACGGACGGCCAGTGAGAATCGACTGGGACGTGAACGCTACGTACAGCCTTGGAAAAGATGAAGGAAAGTCGTTCAAGTACAGAACAATGCTGAGGACCAGATATGAAGAAGAGCAAATAGTCTGGGAAGAGATGGAGTTCTATGAGTGTGCCGAGGAGTGGAGAGAAAAGAGCACAATGGTCATAGTGCCTGAAAACAGAGCAGTCAGTGGTCATCACGATCATGGAACGATTTCCGAGAAGCGTTGGAGAGTATGTCAGTCCCTACAAGACAAAGGAGACAGAAGAAAAGCGTGATGTGGAAATGGAACCACAAGAACAAGGAGACCCATGGAAAGGAAGGTCAGAAGAAGAGTTGCAGCGAGAAGTTGAAAAAGGAATAGAGGAATTGGCACAAGCGCCAGGCCCAGAACAGCATCTGCAAGAAAAGAACGATGAGAGTGAGCGAAAGAAGGTTGAAGGACAACTTCCGAAACTTGGAGAAGCGATGGATGAGAAAATGAAGATTGGAGGAATCGAGCTGACACCAGCGAGTACGATCAAGCAGCTAAGACATGCTTGCGAGTTTCTCAAGGTCGGAAAGACGGGAAGCAAAGCCCAAATCTGGCAGAGACTGAAGGAAGCTGTAGCTTCGAACAAAATGAAGGAACTAGTCGAAATCTCGCAGGGACTTGAGATTGAGTTCTCAAGGGAGCCAGATGGAGAAAAGAGACCAGAAGCGCCGAGCGAAGAAGAAAGAAAGAGACACGAGTTGACACACCTACCGAAGGCGGACTGGTGTGAGAGTTGTTCGGCAACGAGAAGCAGAGAAGATGACTTCAAGACAACCGAGAAGAAGTATGAAGCGTCGGGTCATGTGTTTACTCATGGTTGTTTCCTGTTTGAGAAAGAACACCGTACTTTGTTGCTTTCGGTTCAACCAGGTTTGGGGGTAAATGGTTGCATCATACCCCCACATCCATCCTTTGTATCGGCTTCTCCTAAGTTTCGTGCACAGGGATTCTGGCTTGCCTGCTTCTTCAGGGTACTCCCCTGTCTTTCGCACCAGGCCATAATTGGCATTAAAGCATATGCCGCTTTACACCTGTGTATTTTGCAAGAGATGTCTTTCTTCAGCTTAGCTTTTGCTATTGTCATTTGTGCATGGCTGCAGGTGCCTATCGGCCGTGCATCATCCCACGTCAGAGCCTTCGCGCGTTCCCGACACGGTCCTTTTCTGAACAGGGCAGGGACCTCGGGGTACTGTTTGTGCCTCTTGCGCTGCCTGTATTTTCTCCATTGGGGGACAATCGCACGCCGACTCTCTGTGTTGCCCGCAGCTTCCTCTCAAGGGGTCGCCTACTTGAGTCTGGTACTGTAACATTTCCTGGGTTTTCTTTTCCTTTCGGAGTCTCCGTCCAGTTATGCCTGGGCACAAACGGCCCGCTGCAAGGCCTGCTGCATCTATTTTGCGACGTGGTCGCTTTGCTGGAATGCCAGCACCCAGGCCACGCGAGCGGGACGACAGCTCTGAGACTGAAGAGGTCCCGTCTCCCCCCAGGTGGCCCCCCCCTCCTACGGGGGGGCCAGCACTCTCATCAGGTCAAAGGCAGGATCGGTTACGTCGACACCCTCGTCCAGAACTGCTTTGGCTCTTCGTCGATTCGGGCTAGGTCTACAAGTGATGAATCCTCAACGGGTACCTCGCCTCGTCCCACTACCAGATGCGACAGAGCTTTGGATGTTTCTTTCGGACCACCTGAATTTTTCTCCGGCTCGACACGCCCCCACGGAGGGGGCCACGCCGGGAGCCTCCATTGGCTCAGCCGTTTCTGCACTTGTTGTTCCTGGGTCTCCGGGGCCGGCGGGCCCTCCGCCCCCACGACCGCTGCAATTACTTTGCCTTTTGTTTACATTGACGGCCTTGCCGCTTTGCAGCTGCCCTTGGGCGTCTATGCAGTCCCTCACCCTGCCACCCCCAGGCCTCCACCGGCGACGGCATCGGCCATGGGCCTTGAGCCCCCTCCAGCCGTGCCGAAGAGCAACGGCCAGCTCCTCGACGTAACCGTCAACAGTCTTCATCCCCTCGCCTGGTCTTGCTTTCAGTTGACAGAAGCCCTACACCGCCCACCCCTCCGAGCAGGAGGAGGCCTCAGGCTGCCAGGTCCAGTGTGGATCTGCGTTCGGTTCCACGTGATTCAACACGTTCCCCTCCACCTGGGAGGCGGTCAGAGGAGCCTAGGTCCCTTCGCCCTGCCCAGCATGCAAGGCCCAGATTTTTCCTCGGTGGCAAGGGAAAGGCCTCAACGTAGGCGTAGAGAGTCTCAGGACTTCTCCCCGGGAGTCCATGCGGCTGGTGAAGCAGAAAGCTACATCAAGCGGCCCACTGCGCCTCGGCATTTTCTTCCCCCGGAGCTCACAATCACGTGGGACCCCGTCAGGCAGGTTGTTGCGGAGGCCCGAGTTCTCCCACGCCTAGGCTACGGGCAAAGCCGTGTAGGCTACCAGCTGTCTCAGGCGCTGGTCCTGAAACTCACTGATGAGGATTCCCTGAACGGTCCATCTTCTAGCTCCCATCCTTATCAGTGGCTCCATGAGGATTGGACAGGGCCCAAAGGCGTGCCAGGTGCTGGCCTGCATCTTTTCCGTTACCGCGTGCAAGAGCGTCGCTTCTTGGCCCGACACTGGCTCCAGGAAAACGGTGCCAATGGCCTTCGAGTGCACTCCTACGTCCTGGCCACCTTGGCGACCTTGCTTTACTTGTATGCCTGTGGGGTAGATGCCAAGGATGTTGGCATCTCAAACCTCAGCCATAGGCCGCAAGGCACGAGGTTGATTCCCCTTCCGGCCTTCATCGATGCCGACAACTGGGGCCCCTCCCAAGGGAGGCCGGAATGGACGGGCTTTTGGAGGGTAGTTGCCAGACACTGCCCCCATGAGGTGGGCTACTTTCGGCAAGTTTCCAGGGGTCCACCCCGAAGAAGTTCGCTGGTTGTGCGCCACCCCGGCCTAAGAGGCTGTGGAAACCGGTGCTGCTTCACTGGGGGCATGCAGTTTCCCGGCCATTGGGCTGAGGCTTGCAACTCTTTCCCTGCTGAGTCTGCTTGTAACATAGTTCCCTGTAGATGGCCTGTGGGTGCACCACATTCCCGGCTTTTGAGCTGTGGTTTTGCCGTAGCAGGGTGACCGACTGCCTGAGAGACAATGTCTCGCCCCAAAGGGGCTCCGGGCGAATCGTTTGCATGAAGGACGCCCACTGGGTAACGCTCTGCGCTTGCTGAAGAAAGTTCCTGTCTAAGGACATGTTAACTTTGTTGTCCTGCATGCTGGCTCAGAGTTGTGTGTGTAGTTGTAGGAACTCCGTAGTTGTGCCTTGGAGGCTCGACGGGAGTGCTGCTTTAAGTGGGAAAGCCTTTTGAAGTGCTTGAGTTGTAGGGATGTGTGTCTGGAAGCTGTAGAAGTGACTGTGCACGTTTTTGCTTGCTTTAGGTGTAGTTGGGTAGGTCCCGAGAACTCCCACTGACGTTTGAGTTTGTTTTGTGGCTGTGGAGAACACGTGGCAGAGCAGAGTTTTCACCTGTGTGTAAAGAGTTTCACTGACGAAGCCTCCGGCTTATGACTTTGGCTCAAGTCGTGAGAAAAAGAGGGTTCAGCGCGCTGCTGCTGTGCTTTCACACAGGTCCAAGCCAAGGGGGCCTGGCGAACCAAGCAGCGCTTGTGATCGCAGGACTTCGAGCAATCAGTCTCCTCTCCATGAAAGTGAAGATTCTGTTTGCGGGCTCATGTGGCGTGCACTCGAGGCGGGGTCATTTTGGGAGGAGCGTGAAGCCCAGGCCCGACATGTGCTTGATTTAACTTATTTGACGACACATGGGCAGCAACTTCGCGCGTATAGGACCTATGAAGAGTTGCTGCTGCGCCTGCCACACCAGCTCCAGGAACCTGACACCAATTGGGCATTGCAGACACCCTTCTCCACCTGCCTGAGACCTTCCCGGCGGCTTATCTGAAAGTCTATGACCCCATCATCACGCAATGCTTGCGACTCTAGGGGCGCTACAGCACATTGATTTGGCGGACATACTATCATTCCAGATACCACAGCTGGATAAAACCAGGCTGTCGGACTCTTTGGTCGGGTACGGATTTCTGACCACTGCCCAGTTCATCGCCGATCTCTTCTTTGCTGTCGCAGATGTGCCAGGGGTCAAAAATGCCAGTTTTCCGGCTATGTTGTGCTACGCCGACCCAGACTACTGGTTGGAGGCGCTTTTGCTAGCTTTTGAGTCTCATCAAAAGGGCCCCTTGAAACGAGCAGCAGGGCTGCCTGTTGTCTTGGGCTTTCCTGAGACGGACAATCGCATTACAGGCCTACAGGTCAATGTGCCTCCTGCAGCTATGGTGGCCTTCCTCGCTGGCCGTGCGTACCAGCTGCCCACGTGCCCTTCAACCAAATACGTGGTGGACCCCCAAGGACTCCCCCGATAAGCCAGCCGGTCCTCCCCGAGCCGGAGCACGAGGTGCAGGCAAGAGCTGGCAGCGGCTTTCTGCATGTTAGCCTTTTCAGAACGCCTGTCTCGACGTGCCACACGGAGTGCGCGACGCGTCCCTTCGTGGGGGCGGCGGCGGACTGACGGCAACCGCCACCGAACCACGAGCAGCCTTAGGGCTAGGCTTGAGCCACGGTATTCCACCGCCCAGCCCTCAGCGGACCGACGCAAATTAAGGCACATCTGAATCTTTTGCACCATGTCGAGAAGTTGCAAACCGCGGAGATGACATTGTTGGAGGCATGTTGAGAAGCCAACTGCCCTGGAGGCGATCCATGTTGATGGGACTTGCTCGAATTCCGAACCTTCCTGTTAAAGGCAAGTTGGTGCCCTGCAGCGCTTCTTTGAGGCTGCCTCGTTCCGGCAAGGCCTTGGCCAAATCCGAGTAAGCGTCACCTAGATGCAAATTCACCGCGCCGTGGGTGCAGACGAAGAGCTTCGCCTTATCTCGTTGTCATCGAAGGGAAGAGGGTGCTTATTCTTCTTCTTTTTGCGGGGACTCGGATTACCAGGCCGGAACCGTGGCTTTGTTTTAAGGCCCCCAGCTTGTTTGAGAGGAAAGTCCTAAAGACAACCATGTTCCATGACCTGTCCCGTCAGAGGAAAGTCCTTTGAAGTTTGACATGCCTCCATGAGGTTTTGTTTTTTTTGGACCATTGCCTCTTTACTACATCAGCAGCGCAGTAGGCCGTTCTTATAAAATGCGAGAGGTGAAAAGGAGCAGGTGCGAAAACCAAAGCAAACACACACCAAAACAAACACAAAACAAAACCACCAACCAGCAGCAACCCGAAGAACCGAGCACCTAAAGTCTACTTCGATACTGAGTTGAGTGTGTGAACTGGTGCTCGACTGTGATGGCGCACTCCATAGACCACTTGACCATTGATCTTGGCTCCAATCCTTTTACGGACTTGTTGCATCTTTCCTTTTGACTTTCCTCCTTTTTCTGAGTCTTTTCCTTCTTTCGCTGGTGTCCAACATTCTGATGCGAAAATGACCGTACTTTCCGCACTTGTAGCACTCCACTCCAGACCTTGATTTTCCACCTGAACCTTTTTCTTGACTTCGTAGCCACCATTCTCTACTTGCCTCACGTCCTTCACCACGGCCTTTGCCGCGGCCTCTTCCTCGTCCGCCTTTCCTGTTCATTCCTTTTCTCTTTCCTTTT
Source organism: Symbiodinium natans (assembly GCA_905221605.1). Classification (NCBI taxonomy): domain Eukaryota; class Dinophyceae; order Suessiales; family Symbiodiniaceae; genus Symbiodinium; species Symbiodinium natans. Next base: position 88,504 of record CAJNDS010000570.1, on the reverse strand, counting down.
CCTTTCTCGAACTTTCCTTTTCCTTTTCCTTTCTCGAACTTTCCTTTGCCTTTTAGCCGGTCAATCTCCATTGGATCGGCCCTTGATATTCTTTGGAACTTGAACTTGTTCCTGGGGCATGAACGTTGCGCTCCCAAAATGTTCTCAGCAGACCACGTTTTTCGTACTGTAGCAGCTTCGTTCTCAAGTCATTGTAACTTGTCTTCTCATTGATTCCTACCAGGATGCTTCAGGTTTCCCTTCAGCAACGTCCCGATCTTCAAGTTGTCATCGTACTTCGTTGTCGATAACTTCTCGTACTCGTTGACATTGCCAGGCTTCGAGATCTTGAGGATGGCTCGAGCTCCGTTGTGAGTCGTCTCCAAACTTCAAATCCATCCATGTTGTCGATGCTTCTCAACACCTTCAACGGACGATTCCTCAAGTAGCTACTCAACACATATAGCTTCATTCCTCTTATCTTCCGTCCTTCGTTCGCTGCATATAGAATCCATCGACGTCATCTTCGATGTCTAATGCATCCGTTGATGCTTCAGCTTTCTTCAGATCTGCCAGGAACTCATAGTCCATGAATGCTAGGAAGTTCTTAAAGGCGAAACTCTCTTAAAGGCGAAACTCCAGTCGCTCCATTGAGAGACTTCTTCTTCTAGTGTTGCCGGGTTGAACACTTCTGGCGGCTTCAGGATCTTTCCTCCCGTATCGAACGACACCTGAGGGTTGCGCCCTTGGCGCTCCTTCACCTCCAAAACTTCTTGCAAGTTTCTTGCAGCTTGGGCAGCACCTTGGCTGGCTGCCTCCGTAAGCCTTTGCATTGCTTCTGTTAGCTGCTGTTGAGTCGCTGTTTGGCTCGCAACTCTTCCTCAAGCTTCTGTGGCCTGGCCGATGCCGGCCAACATTGCTTCAAAGTTTCTTTGCTGTTCCGCCATTGCTTCGACGATCTAGGCAAGTCGTCCAGACTCAAGGCTCTTGTTTCTTTACCTTCTTCTTTCTACCGATCCAGCAGGGCGTAGTTAATGAACCTTAACTCCTGCTTTCTTCGGCTTCAGCAAGGTGTAGTTGATGAACCTTAACTCTTGCTGTCCTCTCGACTTCCTCCGCTGATAACGTCCGCCGGAAAACGGACTCTTCTTTTCTCGCAGGGCGTAGTTGATAAACCTTAACTCCTGCTTCCCACTTCTTATCCTCTTCCAGCCCGTTGGCTGGCTGCCAGCTCTTCAGCTGGGCTTACCTTCTTTCCCTGGATCTGCTTCAGCTGCTGGCCGTTGCCAACAGCTCCGCGACCATAAAAGTTTAAAGGCTACAATCAACCTTTCTAGAACCCTTGGTTCTCTTCACACTTTTCTTTCTGTCAATCTTGCTCGAGGGTAGCTTGAGCCTATACACAACGGAGTGTGAAACAAGTATAGCAGGGAAAATGAAATCCGTGTTAAAAACAACACCCCCAAGCAGGAGTTCACATTTTCGCAGGACGTACGCCGGCTAGCCTCGATCTCCTAGGAAAATGGGGGGGTTAGAGGTTAGAGGGATAGCAGGATGGGTTTGGGAGGAAGGGGGGGGGGGTTAGACAGATAGATAGATAGAGAGATAGATAGGCGGAATTTTTTACCGGGGGGGGGGGGGGGGGGGGGGAGGGATAGATAAATAGATAGATGTGTTAACTTTCTTGACCCTTAACCCTAAGCCCGAAGTCTTAGTTCAAAGCCTTAAGGCCCAAAGCCCTAAGGCCTAAGCCCTAATGAAAGAGAGGTCTGAGGAAAGTTAAAGCTCAAGTACAGCCCAAAGAAGGAATGAGTGCTTTGTTTTCTCACAGGCTTCGGTGTGGGGTTATTTTAAAACTGAACTCTTCTCTTCTCTAGACAGCGGAAAGGGGAGAGAAAGATAGATAAACAGATAGATAGATTTACGGGCGATCTGATGGTCTTGGACCTGCAAAAAGGTTAGCTGATACCTGACGGGCGTAAAAATTGCAAGCTGCGGGGGGGGGGGGGGGGGATGGGGAGAGGGAGAGAGACAACTCCTCTAAAAATTCAAAAGGGGGGGGGGTTAGAGAGATAGGTCTGACGGACCTGGACGAAGGGGGGGGGGGGTTTAGATAGATAGATAGATAGATAGATGGGGGGAGGGGGAGATAGACAGATAGACAGCTCCCGTAAACTGTTGAAAGAGGGACGGGGGTTCGACAGATACATAGTGGGGACCGGGGGAGGGGGTTAGATAGATAGATAGACGGTTTTGAAATAAGAGATGGTGTGGGGGGGGGGGAGGTTCCTCGTAAAATTTTAAAATTTTTAAGGTGGGGGAGGGGAGGGGGGGGGGGGGTGGGTTAGATGGATAGTGGGGGGTTAGACAGATCGATAGATAGACGGACGGCTGGGAGATTGGGGGACCCGCCCGGTTGGACGGGCTCCCGTAATTTTTTTTTTGGGGGGGGTGGTTGGATAGAGAGATAGTACGGGTGGACCCTTATCCTCTAACCAGCATGTATCCAAAGGTTAGCGGATAGAGGTTAGGGGGGGGTACATGGGTTTGATGCTTTATTGGAGACTCGTCTTCTTTAGCTTTATAGACACACAATGTTTCAAAAGTTGTCTGTCACTTTTGAAACTCGCTTTTCGGATCTTTGTAACCTGGGAAGCTACTTCCCTCGTGTAGCAACTTGCGTGCATCATGGTTTTAACATTTGCTCGTCATGACGCCGCTTGCAGAATTTGGGGAACTTGCGAGTATCATGATTTTTAAGAGATTGAGAATTTTTCAACCTTGAGGCAAGGCTCTGCACTTTGAACTCGTCTGCATTCTCAAGCTGTGGGCTGAAAGCTTTTGAGATAGACAGAGAGCCTGAAAAATTCTTTCCTGGGCCCAGTTCTTGAGTAACCTTGTGGGTCCTCAACAGGTTCTTCCTTTCCAAACGGGCCCCCTCCGAACAAGTGCCCTTAGGGCCCGTGCAAGCCACCCCGCGGGGGTGGCGGATGCTTTTCTCCCCCAGTGGGAGCAGCGAGTCCGGGGCTTCCGAGCCTCTCGAGCCTCCTGTGATTGCACCTTTTGTTGCACTTCGCTTGCGGCCACGTTCTTTCTACTTTGAGCGCCTTCTTGAATACTCCCAGGAAGCCCCCAGTCTGCTGACGTACATCTTTGAGAGTAACCTCCGAGGTGTTTTGATCAGCCGCTCCGACGGAGCCCGTCTGCTCCTCTTTCTCTCTCCAGGTTCCTGGGCTGCCCTCGTGGCTGCCGCGCACTGGCCTCATACTTGTCTGCGGATTCTTTTGCCGCTGGCTTCTTGAGTTCTGCTCTGCCCTCAGCGCTTCAGGGTCCTTTTTGGTTGATTAGGGGCTTTTCTTGGGACAATGAAGCGCAACCTTGAAGAGGCCTACGAACAGCATCTCGAGTACCTCCTTAAAGGGTCCAAAACCAGGTTCGTGCAGCCCTGGGATAGGTCCCAGATTCTCAATCCACCAAGCATTCTGCCAGGCCTCCCTCCCTACCAACGGTGGGGCGTCGGGCTCCCGAGTGCAGCCTTAAAATCCTCTGCTCCCCTCCCCACAACACCTCCTGTGCCGGCCCCTGCGCCCAGTATTCCGTTTGCAAAGTCCAAAGGGACCCCTTGGCATGCTAAGCAGACAGAAAGCAGATCCGCTGCCGTTGCCAAATGGAGTGGCATAATGCTGTCACACGGCGAGCACTTCGGGGTCGTGGAGAAGGTTGCGGTGGATGCTTCCGGTGGTGAACCTCAGCAGTTGTCTTCGGTTCTACTTGACATTTTTGCTTTGAAGGCGAGCGCCACCCTGCATGGCCGAGCGGGGCCAATCCTCAGGTACTTGAAGTTCTGTAAAAAGGAAGGCCAGCCGCCTTTCCCATTCAGGGAAGACCTCTTGTACCGCTTCGTCAAGGAGTACTGCGCCAGGCAAGCCCCTACTTTCGCTCGCAGCTTCCTGAGTTCGGTGGCTTTCTGTCGGCATGTCCTTGAATGCAAGTTTGAAGATGTGTTTTCGACCCGTTTGACTGGTGCTTGCAACGCTCTGTACTTGAACAAGAGAAAGCAAGTTCAGAAGCCGCCGCTCAAGGTCTCGCACGTCAAGGCCTTGGAAAAGATCGTCACCGGCTGGGGTGACTTCAGTGGGTCAGACAGATATGCTGCCGGATGTTTCCTGTACGCCACCTATGCTCGTGCGCGGTTCTCCGACATGCAAAATAGTGGCGCTATCACCAAGGATGTTACCAATCTGCCCGATGGTGGAGTCAGGGGCTTCCTTGAAGCTTCTGTGTGTCGAACGAAGACGGCTTACACCCTTGAGCGGAAGACGCGCTACCTTTCCATGTGCGCCCCGGTTCAGGGCCTTCTCGATGAGTCGTGGGCGATTGCGTGGATGGACATCGCCGAGCTTTACGGCCCTGGCTGGTCTGAGGACTCGCCCCTCTTGCCCGCCCCTATGGACGGGGGGGGTTGGGCCTCATCGCCGATTGCCGTTGGGATGGGAGCCAAGTGGTTGAGGAGCTTGCTGTATAAGGCCGGGGAGGACGTTGCTACAGTCAAGCTTCTTGGCACGCATTCCATGAAGGCCACCGGCCTCAGCTGGGCTGCAAAATGGGGGGCCAGCAAGGAAATTCGATTGATTCTGGGATACCACAGTGCCTCTCGGGCGGACAGCGACGTCGTGTACGGCAGAGACAACGTCGCCCCGGCATTAAGGCAGTTCGATCAGATTCTGGAGGACATCGCCTTCGACAAGTTCAGACCCGACTGCACAAGGTCAGGGATGTTCACACCGGAGCGCCCGGCTGCACCAGAGGCCCTCCCGGACGACGTTTCGGAGTCAACAGAAGGCAGTGAAGACGAGGAGCATCCAGACTTGGAGGAAGAGGAGCAGGCCGTCGACGAGCTTGTTGGTCCGTGGCAGCCCGAGCCCGGCTTGAGGGAACGGCTGGATGAGGCAGAGGTGTTTCGTCATCGAGTCAGTCGCTTCATCCATGTTGTTTCGTCGGAGGAGGGCACTATGTTCCGCTGCGGCCGAGCGATCACCTCGTCATATTCTAAGTGCGATGATATACCGCAAGTTTTGTATCCGTTTTGCAAGCAGTGTTATCCAAGATCTTCTGAGGGACCAGTGTGATGGATCGCAGACTTGGGGCGCCTTTTGGGTGATGCCAGGGCTTGCGAACCACCCCTGGCAGGAGGAGAGGGCCTGGGGCGTCTTTGACGATGCCAGGCCCGTGCTCAGGGGCGCAAAGGCGATGCCGAGCCAAACGTGTTCTTTTTGCCGAGAACGAGAAAAAGAACGCAAGCTTGCAGAGATGGCAAGGTGAGCACCCGTCCGAGTTTTGACTATCATGCTGTATGCGTGCGGTGGATTTCGGCAGCCGAGTGAGCACGTTTTGGCTTGATCCCGTCAGGTGCAGCTAGGAGGATGGCTGCCTCTTACTCGGACAGTCAGAGTGTTTTCAATGCGAGGGTAGATGCCAGCGGACTCACAAAGGAGGATGCCACAAAAATCAAAGCCGCGGTGTCTTCACTGAGACAGTTGGCGTTCATCTCCAGCTTCACCCCAGGTCAAGCCGATGAATCCCCGTTGATGGCCGCACTGAAGCTCATGCTTGGGAGGGATGCGGAACTTGGTGTCCAGGCCAGCTTCCGAGCCCTGTACCACGAGTCCTACGCCGTTGTCACTTCTGAGCTGCGCCAAAAGATCGAGAAGTCCGAAGAGCCAGCAAGCAGGCGCCTGACACAACCCGAGCGAGCCGAGAGGTTCGAGAAGCAGAAAAAGAAGCTCGTTGGAGTCTCCATCAAGGGCTTGAGCGAACCTAGCGAGGCCTTGGTAGACAGGGCCGTGGCTTGCTATGAAAACAACGAGCTTCGCTATCTGTCTTGGGAAATATGTACTTCAAGAGAGCAAGAAGTGGGCTCAGACCGACGCCGTGACACCCGCTTCACCGTCGACGAGCACACTGGGCGTCTGAAGGTTGAAAACAAGGACGCGGAACAGAAAGCGGTCACATCTTCCGAGGTTCATGTCATGCAGGCGTTGCAGCGCCGCTCCCTTGCCATGGACCAAGCCAACCTTGTCGAGTACGCGACCATGCAACAGTGGAGTGATCGTTTGATGCGTGCACGCATGCAGGAAGCCCCGGCTGGGTATGTTCGGCCAACCTGGGCTCAACTCGTAGCTGCAGACAAGAAGCTCTTCAGCGAGTTGCGAGACCTGACCCGTGACGGAGTGCAATCCTCTGGTGGAGCCAGGCCCTTGGACACGCACCTCCAAACTGTCATGAATTCTTTCGATGTCGTGTGCTTGATGCAGCCGCTTCCTTCTGCTTCTTCTCGATCCCTTGATGAAGGGAAGGAGTTGGAGCGACCCGAGCGCCCCGGTCCCTACGGCCCCCGCAAGCCTCGCAATCCCAAGGGCCAGGGCAAGGGCAAAGGAAACCGGGATGCCAGCGCAAATGGTGGCGTGGGGGTGCGTGTCTGCCACGAAGAAAGGAAATCCGTACTGCTACGGATTCCAGCTCGGCACTTGTGCCAATGAGGTCAAGAACAATGCGTGCCAGAGGGGCCTCCACGCATGCGCCATCCCGAAGTGTGGGCAGCATGGCCACGGCGCTTCTGCTTGCCCGACGCGGAGCAAGGCTCAGTCGGAGTGACTAGGGCCCCAATCAGTCGAGTTTGGTGACCCTGGACCCTTGCATTTTGCGGGTCAGGGACAGCCTGTGCAGGATGCCGTTGAGCAACCTTGCAGCAATCTCAAGCTTTCTTCTAGATCGGATGCAGTTTGGCAACCGACCCCCGGTGCAGCGAATGCCGAAGTGCAATCACTGCCGCGTGACAGTCCGAAGCTTTCTGGTGGATCGGATGCTAGCCGGCAACCGAACCTCCAGGCCCTGCGGATCGCTCCAGCCCCTGAGGGCGGGGCGACCCCAAAGCAATCTTCTTCTAGTCCCAAATCTGCCACCCTTTTGCATGCCATTGAGACCTTCGATTCACTCCCCGATGTTGCCGTTTCACGCACTCCCCATGCCGTAAGAGATAAGGTTCAGAAGTCCTTCTATTCGGGGATGTACCGCCGAGGCCCCCTTGTAGGCTTGCGATCTTCGGTCGCCCAATTCCCCGAGGCTGTTAAGGTGTTCACCCGGCTGATTGCGGAAGTGTCCCCCACTCACCAGTTCAGCAGCTTTGTTATCCTTGAGGGATCCGAGATGGGAATTCACCGCGACGCCCAAAATGCTTGTCTGCCCAACCTTGTAATCCCCTTGACCCGCTTTGAAGGAGGCGAGCTCGCGGTCGCGGACCCCGAGGGACATGTGGTCTCTCATGGAGGTCAGTCATTCCGTGCGCGGCTTTGTGATTTGGGACGGGGTCCCATTGCCTTCAACGCTCAAGGGTTGCAGCATGCAGTGATGCCGTTCAAGGGCCGCCGCCTTGTGTTGATTGCTTATTGCCTCAAGAATGTTGCATCACTCGACAGGGCCTCTTGTCGTGCCTTGCGCACTTTGGGCTTCCGACTTCCAGCTAAGGAGCCGCCTCCACGCACACTGCCTGCAGTTGTCACTGGCTTCCCTGACCTTAGGCTTTCTGGGTGTAGTTCCCCTAGTCCCTCGGGTCACCCCGCCAGCCCTGGCCCCGCACTGCAAGAAGCCGCCGCCTCGGAGGGGCCCCCTGGGCCTTCGACTGCCATGCGCGACTCTGCAGCCTTGCCGGCCGTCCGGCCGCAAAAACTGATGTTCCTCGAGTTGTGCTGTGGGTCCGCTGGCCTCTCCGCGGCGTTTCGAGCCCTGGGGTTTCAGGTCTTGGCTGTCCACCATCCTGGCAACCGCCATGTTCCTTTGGTGCATTGTGTGCATCTTGACTTACGCTTGGAGTCTTCGTGGAGCTACCTTCGCCGGCTTGTGCAGGCCCGGCAGGTCTTCCTCATTCACGTTGCGCCTCCCTGTGGCACGGCCTCGCGGGCACGCGACATCCCGATCAAAGGGCAGCCATCTCCGCCCGCCCTTCGCAGCGAGGCCTTCCCTGCGGGGCTGCCCGGCCTTTCCCCCTCGTGGCAGGCCAAGGTCGACTCTGCTAACTCGATATACCGTCGCGCTGCGCGTTTCTGTGCTTGGCTGCTTGAGGAGGTGCCCCATACTCACTTCTGCGTGGAGAACCCTGCTCGCTCCTGCCTGTGGTTGCTGCCTGAGTTCCTTGACTTGCGTCCTCGTTGTTCTGTTGTGCCTTATGACGCCTGCATGCACGGGGGCGCGCGCGCTAAGCATCAGGAGCTGTGGACCTCTCTGCCCGAGTTGTCCGCCCTTGCCCGCCAGTGCGACAACTCACACCCTCACCGCCCTTGGGGCATCCTCCCTTCCGGGGATTTCTCCACTGCCGATGAAGCCGAGTATCCCGAGGTGTTTTGCACTCGGTATGCTTCCGCGGCCTCGCTGGCCCTGGGTTCCTCTCATGCTATGCCTTCTCCGTCCGGCCTCTCAAATGAGTCGGCCCGAACGGCCACACACAAGCAACCACGCACTTCTAAGGCTGTTGTCTTGATCGATGAGTACCATTACCAGGTCACTGTCCCCCTCCCGTCCGGCCAGTTGCCTGCGCTTGATGACAAGAACTGCTTGTGCGCTGCTTTGGGCCCCGTGCCTGTCGGTTCTAAGGTTCTCCGGGTTAACTTTGAAGGGGGGGTGGTTTTCCCGAAGCGCCCTCGACCCGACAGGAAGCTGGCAGATCAGGTCTTGATGGCTGGCCACTCTGTTGTGGCATCAATCACTTGTGGTGTGTACCGGGACCCCTTGCAGTTTGCCAAGCTTTCCCTTACCCTAACACACCCCTTTGACGTAGCCACAGCCCTACCTGACCAGGCCTTGACCGTTCTCGCCAGGGTGCTCCTCGATGGTCCTTTGACTGTTGTTCGACGCAGGTTGGACCTCTGCCTCACCTGGAGGAAGTGGGCTCAGGAGTTGGAGGGGCGCGAGGAACAACTGCACGCGTCCCTCCACCCTTCCGTGGCAAGCGTGGTAAGAGGTAAGAAGCTCCTCCTCCTTGATAGGATTGCCAAATCCTTGGACTGGCCCGATGAGCACTTGCACCACGACCTCACGCATGGCTTCCGTCTTGTGGGGGAGGAAAAGCCTAGCGGTGTCTTTCCTCTGGACCCTAAACCGGCAGAACTGACTGTGGACGGCTTGATGGAACAGGCCGAGGTCCTGAAGCCCCTCTTGTGGGATAAGATAGCCCAAAGCCCGGCAAATCCTCATGAGCAAGAGCTTTTCGACATCACGCATGCTGAGTTTTCGGAAAAGGGGTGGCTGGACCCAGCTCGGTCCTGGGACGAACTCGAAGACTACTTCAAGGGCTCATGGGTCCCTGCCCGTCGATTTGCAGTAGAGCAAAGAGGGAAACTAAGGCCCATCGATGACTTGGCCGAAAATGGGGTCAACAGTGCCTTTGCCCCTTGCGACAAGCTCACGCTCCGAGCCATCGACGAGATTGTTTGGACTGCAGCCTTCATCATGCGCGCCCTGATTTGCAAAGGCTCTGTGCATGTCCCACTCTCCACGGGAGAGGTGATCTCTGGTCCGCTCCACCCGTTCTGGGCTTCCAACACCTCTCGGGCACGTCCGCTTGTGAAAACGGTGGATCTTAAATCCGCCTACAAGCAGTTCCCCTTCACCCGTCGGACCACCGTCTGTGTGTCGTGAGCTTGCGTAGACCGTCTGATTCCCGTGTGGTGGGGTATGTTTCGAAGGTGTTACCTTTCGGCGCTTCCGCCAGCGTCACGGCCTTCAACAGGGTGGCCCGTTTGCTCCAGAGAATCCTGCAGGAAGCCTGGGTAATGACAAGCAACTACTTCGATGACTATCCCTTGCTGGAGTTGTCTGCACTTGCCGGGAGTTGTGAGAAGACCGTGCACAACATCCTGTCCCTTCTCGGCTTTACTCGGGCCGCTGACAAGGAGGAAGACTTCGCTCCTTCTGCAAACCTCTTGGGTGTCACCCTAGACCTGTCTGACCCCACCCTTAAGCATGTCAGAGTTGCAAATCGCGAGGACAAGTGCACCGAGATGTCGGCCTCCATTGACCAAGTGCTTGACAAGGGTTTTCTTAAGGCCTCCGAGGTCGCATCTTTGTTCGGACGCATTCAGTTCATGGAGGGCCAGCTGTTGGGGAGGTTGGGGCGTTTGGCCCTTATGGAGCTTAGGTCCCTGTGCTCCTCAAATGGGGAGTTGCGTCTTGGCAAGTTCGAGTGCGATGCTTTCCGAAATCTTAAGCAGCGCTTGGTTTCGGGCCCTCCTCGGGCAATCCCCACGGCGATACCGAGAGGGTGTGCTTGCGTCTTCACCGATGGGGCGTGCGAGTTTGAGGACGGCCATCCTGTCTGCACCATAGGCGGCATCCTTTACCACCATCAGGAGGGAAGTTGGAACACCCGCTTCTTCGCGTGCAGGATGCCCGCCACTCTTGTTCAAAAGTGGAGCAATGCCGGCAAGCGCCATTTGATTGGGCCCGTTGAGTTATTTGCAGTTGTCGTCGCCAGGCGGCTATGGGGGTCTTACTTAGATTCCTCAAGGGCCTTGTTTTTCGTGGACCACTCAGGTGTTCATGCCGCTTGTGTGAGTGGGACCTCCAGGGACACTGTGTGGCGATCACTGCTTGTTGAGTTTGAGCGGGCCGATGCAGTGCCCATGATTGGTTGGATAGCACGTGTGCCAAGTGCTAGCAATCCTTCGGACGCTCCCTCAAGGGGCTCGTCAAACTTTCCTTTCTGGGGCACCTGCTCTCGTGATCACCCTTCATGCTGCATGTCAGGCGAACTCCTGAGCCCGCTTGAGTTGAAGAGGGATGTCTAAGGCGCGCTCACTCGTGTACGGTGATGCGTGACCTTGGAGGCCCTGGGAGGGCTTTTGGATTCTCCCGACTTGTGGCATTGCCATCGGAAGAAAAAAGGAACAATCGCGCCCAAGTGAATAAGTTGAGCATTCGTCTATTCTGTTGAATGAGACCACTAGGGTGCTTTGTTTATCCACATGGGATTCAACTTTTATATTCGTCTGATGCTATACACGTACATTGGGATTTATACTTATATCCGAAAAGTTGTTGTGGCTATAAGCTTTATTGGAGACTCGTCTCCTATAGCTTTATAGACACACAATGTTTCAAAAGTTGTCTGTCACTTTTGAAACTCGCTTTTCGGATCTTTGTAACCTGGGAAGCTACTTCCCTCGTGTAGCAACTTGCGTGCATCATGGTTTTAACATTTGCTCGTCATGACGCCGCTTGCAGAATTTGGGGAACTTGCGAGTATCATGATTGTTAAGAGATTGAGAATTTTTCAACCTTGAGGCAAGGCTCTGCACTTTGAACTCGTCTGCATTCTCAAGCTGTGGGCTGAAAGCTTTTGAGATAGACAGAGAGCCTGAAAAATTCTTTCCCCGCCCACCCACCCGGGGATGTCTAAGGCGCGCTCACTCGTGTACGGTGATGCGTGACCTTGGAGGCCCTGGGAGGGCTTTTGGATTCTCCCGACTTGTGGCATTGCCATCGGAAGAAAAAAGGAACAATCGCGCCCAAGTGAATAAGTTGAGCATTCGTCTATTCTGTTGAATGAGACCACTAGGGTGCTTTGTTTATCCACATGGGATTCAACTTTTATATTCGTCTGATGCTATACACGTACATTGGGATTTATGCTTATATCCGAAAAGTTGTTGTGGCTATAAAGATAATGGGGGGGGGGGTTGGATAGATAGATAGATAGACGGTGGGAGATTGGGGGACGGGTAGATAGGTAGATAGATAGATAGACGGGCTCCCGTAAGATTTTTAGCCGGAAGGGGGGGGGGCAATAGATAGACGGCTCCCGTTGGATAAATAGAGGGGTGGGTGGATGGGCGGCTGGAAGATTGGGGGACCCGCAGAGGGGGGGGGTTAGATAGATAGATAGATGGGGGGGGAGGGGAAGGGGGGATAGATAGAAATTGCTAGAAGGGGGAGGGGGGTTAGACAGATACATAGTGGGGAGGGGGTTCTGACGGGGGTTAGATAGACAGAGAGATGGGTTTTAATAAGAGACGTAGCGGATAAGGGGGAATTTGGACCTGGCAACCTCCATCCTCTAACCCATGTATCAAACAGAGGTTAGCGGATAGAGGCCAGGGGGGGTACGTGGGTTAGATAGATAGTGGGGGGGTTAGAGGGGGGGGGGGTCAGATAGATAGATTCCGTAAAATTTTGCAGGTCGTGGGGGGGTTAGACAGAGAGGGAGAAGGGCGGCTGGGAGATTGTGGGCGGCTGGGATTGGGGAACTGCAGAGAGGGGGGCGGGGGGGGGTTAGAAAGATAGATAGATAGGCGGGCTCCCGTAAAATTTTAAGCCAAGGGGAAGGGGGGGGGGGGAGGTGGATGACGGGCTCCCGTAAATTTCAAGCATAGATTGATGGATAGATAGATAGATAGATAGATAGATAGAATGGGTTAGATAGATAGTGGGGGGGGGGTAGATAGATAGATAGAAGGGGGGCTGGGAGATTGGGGAACTGCAGGGGGCGGGGTAAGCTAGCTAGATAGATAGACGGGCTCCCGTAAAACTTTAAGCCAAGGGGGGGAGGGGGGGGGAGGTGGATAGATAGATAGACGGGCTCCCGTAAAATTTTAAGCCCGGAGAAGGGGTCAGAGAGATAGACAGAAAGACAGGCTCCACGCACTCGCTGTAGCCTGACTGACGTTTTCGCGATCCTGTTCCGCCAGGCTTGGCGGGACCAGCTGACCTCTAAAGAGGCTGTCCGGCATAAGATGACCCAGTTGCGGTTCCAATGGCCCTGTAAGCTTACTTTTTCCATGAGTGCGTCGTCCATAGGGACCCCCAGCGCTGCTGGAGTACGTTCTTTCGGAAGGTCAGTGCTTGCGGAGCAACCCTGTGCAAAAACCGAACTGGCCAACCGTTGACCCCAGGCTTGAGCTGTACAAGCACGGGAGCACCCTTCTCGCCTTTGGCTCGTGTGGCGTGATGGATGCTCTGGCGGTCTTCCTCTATTGCCGCTTCCGCAGACATGGCTTCAAACTGATATGCAAGCAAGTCGACCAGAAGAGCCGGCAGGAACATGTTCAGGATCTCCTTGATGAGCGGTGACAACTGGAAGAAACGTGTGGTGGGTCAGCATGCCAGTTCTGATTGGTTGGTCAGCTTTGCTGCTTTGTGAGAAGGCTTGGGAGGCATTGTTTTTTATCCTTGGCCTGCCTTGCCTTCATTGGTGGGCTGGAGCTTGTTCACGACGCCTCACGTTCGGTCGGCAAAGAACGCTCAGTTTTGACCTTCTTCAGCATTCTGACTGCGATACCGGCTGCTGAATCCTAGCGCAGGTGAAATGCCTGGCTCAAGTTTGCTGACAAACTGCACCCATTTTGGCATCGGAGCATGTTCTGTTCACTCCATGGCGCTCCAGCGTGCGTAGGACTGGGTGGGAGGCGCTGCCTGCGCTTGCCTGAACAAGCATGCGAGTGACGACGTTGCGCGTCAGGAGCAATGCTAAGTCCACAGGACGTGCGAAAAGTGCGTTTTACTGACAATGAAGAGAGCCTGCGGGCTCACAAGATGCGGAGACTCTGAGCTGTTCACATTTCAGTCGGTGCTTGCCGGAAGGTAACTGTCTTCTTACCTGGAGGGGGCTGGCACTATCTGTTCGTGTGTTTCCCCACAGCTGCTCGGACATGCCAGGCGATTGGTGTCAAGTTCAAAGCAAAGCAACAAAGCATTTGCGCTTTGGCTTGTTCTATAACAGTGTGATTTTGGAATGATCACTTTTGCAGGCACATGTCTTTACTGGGGCACTTTCTTCTAGGCACCCCTTTGGGAGCCTTGCGCCGAATGGAAGAGCTGCCCCGAGTTGGTTTTGCCTGATATTTCTTCTTCAAGCGACAGCAGCCTCCGCACTACCAGCTGGCTTGAGCGTGAATCTTTACAGCATCGCAGGTGCGTCAGAGTTCTGCTTAGCTTTTGCAGTCAGCTGGCTGAGAGAGTTGCGAACTTGGAAGAGGTTGCTTTTCTCCGGGCAGTTCTTACGGCTTGGCGTGTGGTTCATCATTCTTGATACTGCTGGGCATACCAGTTTTGCTTCGTCCTTTTTCTTCATGGAACAGTCTGCAAATGTGGGTTTTACTTCTGATGCAGAGCTTGGTGGTTCTACTCCTCAGTCTGGAGCAAGGGGCTTTCGTAAGCGTTGGCAATCCACGATAAGTTCGTTGGCAAATCCGCCTGCAGCGGCTTGCGTCTCAGAAGTTTCAGTACATGGATCGACTGGCTTTCCTGATGACGTTCTGAAAGCATCTTCTGAAGCGGGTCTACAAGCAGCTGCTTTTGTTCATCCCCAATTGTACACTATCCCGACGACTATGTCACAACCAACGACAGTCCTTTGCCTCTCCAGGCGACTCCGAAAGCTCCTTCTTGCGGCACGGCCTCTTCTCTGGGTCGGGGGCTGGAGGTTACCGCGAAAGCTTCCCCAGGGGTTCGTTCAGGGTCTTCTGGGTTTGTTCGGGCTCAGCCAAGGGTTCCTGCACGTAAGCGGGTTGCAGATGTGCTTTCTGATCCGCCCCCGCCTAGACCTGTGTATGGGGGTAAGCTTTTGCGTCCAGGGTTAGCTTTTTCCCCTTCCCCTAAGCCTTGCCCCAACCGTGCATCGGCTTATGCTACACATTGCCGAGTGCCCACAGGACAGCACAGTCAGGTTCTCACTTCTGCAGGTGCTTCATATCCAACAATGGGGCCTTCAGCTCTTGCATCTTCGGACGCAGAGTCACACAACAGCGTCAAGGAGGTACCAACGGCATCTTCTTTCTTTTTGCCTTTGCAGTCACGGTCTGGCCAGGCTTCTACAAGGCGAACAGAGGGCAAAGATTCATCGTTTGTAACACAGCAATCAGTGCGAGCAGCGATGTCATTACGTGCTGCGGCTCTTTGGGACACACTCGTGGGCATCTTTCTGGCAATTTCTCCCGTGCTGCAGCAGGCCCATCAGGCGGTTCAGACAAGTCAGATCCTTGATCGCCTTTTTCAGTCTGTCAGTGAATCGACATGCTTGCGGTATTGCCAATCTTTGCTGCGTTTCTGGCAAGTATTTGAGGAGCTGCATGGGAACATCTGTGGAAGTTTCGAATGGTTCATGTTCTTGGATGCTTTTGCGGTCTTGGCCGGGCAACCTTCAGGCCCGCTTACTGCTCCAGTGAATGTTCTCAAGGCTTTGCGTTGGAGTAAGAAACTTTTCGAGTTGCCCTGGCCCGACTTGGCTTCGCCGGTGATTCGAGATTTGGAGGCTCGACGTCCTGGCCCTCGTCAAGAGTCTGTGCCGTTTCCTGCAGCTTTCATAGCCTTTCTCGAGGTTGTCGTGATTCAGGGGGAAATCTTTCCACGGTTTTACAGGTTATTTTCGGGAGCAGTCCTTACTTGCATTTACGCAAGTCTTCGTTGGAGTGATGCTCAGTCGGTCCTCTGGGATGCTATTTTCTTGGACATCGATACTCTGATGTCAGGACAAAAGTGACTACGCAGGGCATGCCCTTCGCTATCTGGCGTGAAGGCATTCACGCCGGTTCAGGCTTTTCTTGGGTGGACCACTGGGTCTGGCTTCTTGGCGAAGTTTTCAGTGAGGTTCGTGAAGTCTTGCCAGACTTTACCCTTGATGTCCTGTTTTTCAACTGGCAAGATGGTATTTTTGAGCCTCTTTCCTATGCAGCTTCTTTGCACGCTCTTCGTGCACTCCTGCAGAAATCTGGGTTGTTTGCCGCGTCTCAGATCCAGGAATTTACACTTCACAGTGCCAAGGCTACAGTTCTTTCCATGGCTATACAGTTGAACATTTCAGAATTCCTTCGAGCTTTTCAAGGCCATCATCGCATGACGAAATTGTATAGTCGAGACGACGTTCACTATGCGCTGCAGGTTCAACGCAGTGTCCGTGACGCTTTGAGGAGTGGCTGGTTGCCTTGCATCACCAGGCTTCGTGGTGCGGCTCCACCAGTGCAGCAACCGGCTTGTACCATGCTCTCCTGCGTACCACCTGCTGCGGTTCATCCTTTCTTTGCGCCTCGTTCTTCTGAACAGCACCGTCATCATCTTCGGAGACGGGTGATGTGCAGCAGGCGTCTTGCTCTGTCGCAATGAGCTCAAAGGGGCCTCCGGAGTCGACAGTTTCGTTAGAACAGGGCATTGTTTCTTCGTCTGAAGAGGAATCAGTGCCTTCTGCGTTGCCTGATCTGGGCGCTCCTGATGAGCTATGCATCTGGAAGGCTCCAAGCGGTGTGTACCACGCTGGGGACCCAGTTAAAGATATGCTGCCGGCCTGCGGTGTTCGTTCCGCTCGGCTGGAATCAGTTGCCTTTCTCCCGGCTGGCGGGCGCCTTTGTAAACGCCCCGCTTGTATGAAGATTCTTGAGCTTCCTTTGGCGTGAAACGCAAAAGGTCCCACCTTTTGCTGCCTCCTTTGCATTAACCTTTTATACAGCTTGGCTTTGCATTCGCTTACAGGCATTGCAGCAAATGCTTCCTTGTTTCGTCCCAGAAACGCGCTTGGCCTACTGGGCGTATGCTCTCAGCGTTGCAGCTAGCTTCCATGGAGGTGTCCCTTTCTAGCGTACTGTTGCAGCAGGTTGAAGTCTTTGATGGTATCTCCTTTTGTGGTTCCATTGTTCTCTTAGGATCCAACGCTTGGTACGAGCTTTAGGGTCTGCAATAGCTCCTTGTGTGCATGTGCGCATTTTGCGCTTGAGTTGCTTCGCTTCTGCTTCCTCTGCAACAAGAGGCGCTTCAGCAAACCTTCGGCACCAGCCGAATACCCTGCGGTGAATGCAACGCAACCAACGTCCACTACTTCCTCGACAAGTACATGGGCGGATACTTTTCCGCCCAAGCTGGATGCTGCCGTTGTACACTCTTTTCGGGATCGCTTTGAGAAGTCTTATCCTTCCGAAATCCTGGACAGTGAATCGATGCCAAGCTCACGGCTGTTAGCTTTGGCACATCGTTATGTCAAAAACAGGAGTGGCAGTGGATCCCTTGGGCTTGGCGTATGAGCCAAGCCCAGCTTGACGCCTCCCAGCTTCAACGGCCGAGTAAGCTGCCTAAGCTTGAAAACCTCTTCGTGGACGAAGTGAAGTGCCTGTCCGTGAACTTCCACATGGCAACAACCCAGCATCAGAAGGTATCCCGCTCTGTGCTCTCAATTCACTCCAATGCCATAGCCCTGGTGGAAGGTGCGCATCTCGGCGTCCTTCGCCTTTATGAGAAGCGTTTCCTGAAGTTGGCCCTGCAGCGCTTCGAGAATGGCTCTGGATTGCGTTCAGTCAATGTTCAGGAGGCGATGAATGCAGATCGTCGAGCTTGGGAAGTGATTGGTGATTTGCTGGCTCATGGCTGGCAGCTCGACGACGCGATCTCTGAAGTTGTGGAGGCCCGCAACGAGCTGTCTTCGATGCTTCAAGCTCGTCCTTGGATTCCTAAGTTTGAGCCTCCTCGGGGCAAGGGCTGGTTCAAGGGCAAACCTCCCGGCAAACCTAAAGGTAAGGGTAGGGGGTTCGGTCTTAAAAACAGGCAAGGAACGCACTCCCTGAGTAACAGAGATCGCACGCAACAACGAGGTCCAGAAGATCTGTGTTCAGTACAATCTGCCTTCAGGATGTCAGCGACCCGCTTGCAAGTTCCTACATGTTTGCTGTGTTGCCAAGCAGGACGGCGCCCCTTGCGGTGGGAAGCATAGTGCAACTCAGCACCGGGCAACTCCACACTGACTATCATGTGATGTGGCTTCAGCTCCTTCAAAGTCCTCAAACCTTTTGTGTACAGGCGACATTCTTCAGGGGCGGCTATACCTTCGCGCGGCAATCCTCAGGATCTGCTGACCAATTTCCTTGGTGCAAGTGACTTTTCTTTTGCGGCGTTACTTTCAGTCTTGGTGGCTTTTTTGGGCGATTTGAATTTTTCGAGGCGTAGTCGTGTGGTTCAGTCCACAGAGTCTTCAGCTTATCTCAACTTCGGCTGCCGCTCAGGGACACAGGTCGGCATTTGCAATCTGACTTGGGATTATCCACAGCTTGTTTCCTTCATCAACCTTGGTTTGAGGCAAGCTTTCCCTGGTGAAGAGTTGGGCTTCGATTTGCGTTTCACACAACTCTTTTGCAAAGCTGCACAGTGATTCAGGGAATTTGTGCGGCTGTGAAAACCATGTGCTTTCTCTGGGCCAACATGTGGGTGGCCTTCTTTGGTTGGAGGGTGCGTTTGATCAGCCGGCGCCTCCCCCATCTTCTCAGTCCGTGGATTGTTCCGGCGGCCTGGTGAACATTCACGAAAAGCCATTTTCTTTTAACCCACGTCTTCTTCATGGTTCTTCTGAGTGGGTTGGAGATCGATGGGTGCTGATCGCCTACACCCCGACTATCTTCCAATCTGCTTCCTCCGAAGATTTATTGCAGCTGCAGGCGCTATCTTTTCCTTTCCTGGGGCTGCAAGCGAATCTTTGGCGGCAACTACATCACCGCCAGTGACCTTTGGCGTCAGATACAAAGCTTTTCCTGGACCTCTGCTGTGGATCTTCGGCTCCTTTCTCCACGGCGGTACGTGCTCTGGGAATCCCTTGCTTTGCGGTTGATCCACTTTTTGGAGAGGTTTTGGACCTTCTTCACGATGAAACTGTTGAAAGAATCATGGCCTTGGCTCACAATGGGGTCTTTAAATTTGCACATGGCAGTCCACCCTGTGGCGAGTTTTCGCTGGTTAAGCTTCGGGACGACTGTGGGCCTCGGGCCATCCGCGCGCCAACCTTATGGTCAGGTGGCCAAACCAGTCTTGAGCATCCCAGGAATTCCATGCTTTGGCTTTTGAAGGAGACTCAGTTCTACCTCAACTCGGTGGCAGCTGATGTGGTCGTCACGTCCGCATGCCAATGGCAGCAGGATTGGTTTAAGCACTGGGCATTTGCAACATCTCTTCGCTCACTTCAGAGCCTGGCAGGCGTTTGCCAACATGGAAAGGATGCACATGCACAGATCTGGGGCGTCAAAGATGAGAATGGGCAGCATCTGTCTCGCTTGACACGTATCCTGTGAGTTTGGCCAGCGCCTTGGCCCAGCATGTTCTTCCTTTGTTTACGCCGCTGCCGGACGCACAATTCGTTGATCTGCAGGACTGTATGCAGCTGCTTCCGCGTAAACCCATGTCAGCTTCCTTTCCATGTGCTACCCAGGATGGGGGGGGATCCTCAGCATGCCAGATTGGTCCTCGCCACAGCCAGGAAAGGATGATCTTCTACGTGAAGTACGCCACAAACTACATGGTGCGCGGCGCACATCTCGCCGTGCGTTTTCGTGCAGAGATTGAAAATTAAGATGGCTGGAATTTGCAAAAAATGGTGCCATTTACAAGGTACTCGGCGTCCTGAGAGGTGGGAGCGGGTTATGAACGGCACTCTAAGGGGGAAACACGTATTTTAGTGTTTTCGCCTAGGGAATTCACTCCTTTTAAAGAGTTCTGAAATGCCTAAAACTACTTTCCGTTTTCAAGGATTTTAGGGCTTTCAGGGTTTAGAGTTTAGGGGCTTAGGGATTTTAAGGTGTAGGGCTTTATAGGAAAGGTTGCTTGAGGATTCTGGGGCAGTAGGATTTCCGGAATCAGGTTTTGGGAAAACCTCAACGCAGAACCTCAAACCCAGAGACCTCGACCCTAAGCCCCACATCCTCAATCCTCAATCCTAGCCCTAAACCCTGGGACAAAGCAGAGCCGTAAGTACCCTTAAACCCCCTAAGCCCTATACACCCTAAACCCTAAACCCTAACCCCCCCCAAGCCCATAGGGCGGATTTAGCAAGTCGGAGGGCTACGGTTTAAGTCAGGGTTCTGGGTGTAGCCTTAGCATCTGCAGAGTTGCCAGAGGCCTAAACCCCGAAGCCCAACATCAAGGCTAAACTCCAAACCCCAAACCCTGCAAACTGGAGCACTAAAAGACTGAGGACATGCTGGCAAGTTGCAATAGGGGGGGCGGAATTATCCCCCCCCCCCACCCCCCCCCAGCCACCCCACCCAAGAAACCGAAGGAAACCACGCGGCGAGATACGCGCCGCGCTCCAACTACATGCAAAGCTTTTGTGCAGTTTCGTGCCCCGCAACGCCTCCGGGAGCATGTGGCAAATAATACAAACTCCCCGCTGTTTACTTCAGAGGAGGTCGTCGAACTGCGTGCAATTTGGGATGCGGTCTTGGCACCGTCTGCTGGTTTGGATTGGGAGCTGGTCAACCTGACTCTCTTTCAGCTTTGGAAGCTGTGGCATCTTTCATTGCGGATAAAGATGTGTCGCTATGGCCATGTTTGCATGCGGGGGTGCCAACAGGTTACCGCCGCGATATACCTTTGTCTGGGGTTCTGATTCCGCTGGAGTCAACCGACTTCGATCCGCCACCTCTTCAACACTGTACTGGTAACTGGAGTGAGGTTGTTCCGTGAGCTCATTGAGCAGGAGGTGGCTGCTGGCTTCTTGGAAGAGGTTGGTTCACTGGAGACGGCGCAGTCACGTTGGCCGAATCTCACTGCTGTGGGCAAGTGTAACATTGTCAAGCATCCCACCAAAGCTCCTCGCTTGATCATGGACAGTCCTATCTCTAATACCAATGCTGGTTGTTACATTCCGGAGCGTTACACGATGCCGTCTTTGCAGGACATTCGCGCATCTTGGGGTGGTGGTTCCAAGCCGTAGAGAGGTGCAGATTGATCAGTTTTACAACAAAAACGTAAGACTGATAGGGATCGTTCACAGTGCCGCCTTTTGCGTTAGGTGTGCGACTACCTTCAGCGGTGAGTGGAGAAGAAGCACCGTCACGCATCTGGCGAAGTACTTGCATACGTTCGGCTTGCAGGAGGTTGATGTTGTCTCGGGTGGAGAGCCTCTTGTTGTTGCGATTGCAAATGAGCTCGCCAAGGCGATTGGCAACAACTCCACAAGCGAAGTGGCAGTACCGGGGCGACACGCTCCGAAAGCCGAGCGTGCCATAAGGACCATCAAGAATGGTGCCAAGGCCGCCGAGCTACATGCCAAAGCTGTGGGAGGTGTTGTCTTGCTCGATTCGGATGAAGGTATCAGGGCGTCGAGGAGTTCAGTTGTGAGGAACGTTCGGCGCCTTAACAAGGCCCCACGAGCTGCGCAAAAGCCCTGACAGCCGAACAGCCCAACGAGGCCTCCTCGTCCGCGCAGCGCTCGGCCCGACCCAAAAGACCCCCCACGCCCCGAGGCCAAGAGCTAAACCAAGAATGGGTGAACCCCAGCAAAGGCCCATGACCCCGCTGAGGAATGAGGATGAGGATCTGGAGGCCCCCCCCAATTTGGTCTCCGCTCCGGCAAAATCTGCGGCTTCCAGAGCCACCATCTTCCGACTTGACATCTCCCGATCGTCGTGCCCTCGGCTCACCTTCCGCGTACCCCTTGACTGCACGTGCAATTTTGGAATGCTTGCGGCGCTTGTGCAGACAAAGCAGTCAACCGCATTGCCCCAGGGTGCCAACCCTACCCTCCTACTGCCCAGCTCCGTGCACACCTACGCGGGGATTGTTCCCTCGTAAGATGTGGCCTGCGAAGAGGACACTCAGCCAGTCAAAACCAGATACTGGGGACGTGGTGACCACTTCCAAAGAGGAGAGCCCAGAGAGCCCCTCACAGTATGAGCCAACTGAGCCTGAGCCTTGTGACGCCCATCTTCAGCCGGAACTTCGGGACGCGGTCCACTACCATGCACACACCTTCATCCACCAGCTCCATGGTGGTAATAGGCTTGCGGCAATCAAGGAAGAAATTCCAGATAGCACCTATCTTGCCCCAATCGGCGGCATCCGACCATGGCCCATCATGGAGGTTGGAAGGAAGTCTTTCCAGTCACAGAAGGAGCTGTTGAGTTTGAGGTGAACTGGCATCTCCAGCACCATGCCGCTCCAAGTGCGAACCCTGCAGAGCCTTGCTCAAGCCGCTCAGAAGAGCAGGCCGGTCAAGTCTCTTGGGACCTCTTTGTTCAGAAGAGTGTGAAGCACCAGAGCCAAACTCTGGCCACAGTGACTGCCGCTTGAGGGTTGTGCAGGTTGTAGAGGGTGGGCCCCTAGGCTTGTTGGGTTTAGGCTTGTCCCAGGAGGAGGGAAGCGTGAGTGACGGCAGACCTGTTTCTGCCCGCCTCTGTAAGACAGAGCCCTCTTTCACAAAGAACATAGAGTCCTACCTAAGCAGCAGGGCTGACAGATGTTGCTTTTTGATTGTCATCAGTGAGGAACTTGCTTTGTTCATGATCATTCATTTGCAAAAGACATCTATAATGCCCTGAGCTCGGAGTGTCCCCATAGTGCACTATGGCTGCAGTGAGACCATAGTGCTTCACTCCCGTGTCTATGCCAACATCATCGTTGAAACTCCTGATTGCCAGTGTTGATTCAGGAACTACATATCTGCTACTCTTGCATGTGGCATCATCATTGAATCTGTTCACTTGAATGCATAGCACCTCCGGGCACATCGTCAAGGCCATTGGGTAGGCCTGTGCAGTGGCCCACTCAGCAACAAGTTCCTGAAGGCTAACTTCGACACTGTCTCTGAGCACCTTGTTCAAGTCAAGATTGATATGCAAGGGAAGGCATGAGCCCCTTTCATGTACTACAACTCGTCCGTCAGGCATTGATTCACGAGCCTCCCAGGCACCGGTGAACAAGGGTACGGCCTGTGGTAATCGAGGAATGAGGAACGCAAGGAATTCGACTGCATCATGTTGCTGTGAGCGCCTCTGCCATCCTTGCGTAACTGCCTGCCAAGGCATAAGCTGCCACAGGTTAAGTGGACGAGACTTTGCCAATATGCCTTGGATGCATCCCAGTAGTGGCTGATGGAGCATTACCTCAAGTGAACCCCGGTGCACGGCTGTCCAAAGAAGTGAGAGAAAAACCGCATGTGAGTAGCAATAGTTAGTCTTATTGATCAGGCAAAGGTCAAGGATTTGTCTTGCAGTGCCTTTGCAATGCGTGTGGCCAGAGCCGATCTTTGCAATCTCTCGTGTCGAATCGCGAACGCTCCCGCATGCCAAATAGCGCTGCCCACCAACTTGTCCAGGATGCTCCAAACTTCGCCCGCTGCATGGGTACGAAATCCTACATCCAGTACCATCACCAAGGTCGGGCCTTCGTAGACTTCGGCCATCGGTCTGGTGACATGAAAGCGATTTATGGCCTGTGGCATCGCCGCGTACTTGATCAGCTTCTCCAGGTATTCCATGACCTCTGTGATCGGCAACGGCACGAGGGCTGTATTTGGGTCGTGCTTCTGAGTCTCCGTGTTCCATTGGAGGGACTGAACTCGATCTCCTGCCGGCGTCAGCCATCCCATTTCGCGAATCTGGTCCTTCAGCTTGGGGTTTGCCAGGAAGTTGCGGAAGTTCGTCAAACAGCTGTCCATCAGGAACTGAAACAGGACTGCACGCATGGGCAAGGTGAGCTTCTCTGGTTCTTTGGACTTCATCTGCTTCCAAGCTTGTGCTCGGTGGAACAGGGCTTTCACTACCGACATCGGACTGTCGGTGCGAAGAAATACTACGAAAGATGTGTCCAGCTTGAAGATATTTGCCTGATCCTCCAACCGCAGGACCATCGTGCTCACCATCTGTAGGATTTCCTCGAGTTGCTGTATGCGATCCTCCTCGCTCTTCGTCGGCTGCCGTGTCTGGCGATGTATTCTTGCCACCATTTCCTTTGCCCTTGTTCCCTTTTTTGCCCCTTTGGTTGCTGTCTTCGCTGCGACGGAACTTCCGCCCTCCTGCCATCTCGCTCGCTTCCTCTCCCGTCCTGTCTGGATTCAGTCGTTTGGCTGCCGAGGGATAGCTCTCCAGGTACGCCTCCATCAGCTTCAGCTCCTGGGTCGCCTCTACCATGTCCGCATCTGCCATGGTGGACCGGTGAAGGAGCAAGTCTGTGGATCACGTAGTTCGCAAGAAAGAGCGGGACACAGGCCGCAAGATGCTGAGACTTGGCAGTGTAGCGCAGGCCACAGTACTGGCACGGGTTGCTAATGGCCAGCTTGCTTTGTGCAATTTGGGCAGTTGCATGTTGCATGAGAGGCACCAAGTTAGGATGTTTGTGCAGCATATGGCGACGCACATATTGTGGCTTGACACACCAGTGATGGCACTCAGGGCAATGATTAGCATGCTGAGCAAAAGCTGTTGCCAGCCGCGACCAACTACGCGACTGTTTGACCAGGAGCGTCGTGGCACTTCTGCTCATTTTCTTCTCGTTGCACACACGTATCCTGCGCATCCCTATACTCTTGACAGCTGCTCGTGTTGATGTGGAGCGTGAACGTTCGCCAATCATCAAATTTCTTATCACAGTACCTACACCAGGGCATACCTTCTCGTGCATGCTCAGAGGCATACAATTTGGCACCCTGCAAAACTTCACGCTGGTTTTCTTTTATCTCAGCTTTGCTGAGATGCGCCTTAGCATAGTGTTGGCGCATGGCAGGTTGGGTGGCGTAGTGCACTCCACATTCAGGGCACGCAAAACTCTTGGCTAAAGCATGTTCGCCAGTGACGTTCTTAAGGATTGAAGATTGGGATCGTATCATCGTCTCAGCATCGGCATGTTCTTTGAGGCTATCATTGACAGTCCGCCGCCGTTGGCTGACGTGCTCGGTGCATGAATGCGTATGAGATGAAAGACGTCGTTCTTGGCGTTCCTGTATGTATTTCACCGGGTCCGGTATGTGGTGTTGGGCAAGGACCTCAGCAGTCGTCCTTCCGGTAATGTAGGAGTGGTCTCCTATCGCGCATCTGGCATACATGTGCATTTTACTACGGTAAGCCCTAGCACCACAAGGGAGTAGACCTACTGAATCAAGCCCGTAATAGCAAGTGGAGAAAATACAGGATCGCCAAAGCTGAACTCTCCAGTTTACCGCCAGCGCCTTGCACTTTAGCAAGGGTCTCAGACGGGAAAACGCTCCGGCCGCAATTCTCATGCGATGCTCAAGTGTGAGCTTTTCAAAGGGGCCATAGGACAAAACAGTACCTAGGTACACATGATGCGGCCGGATGGCCAAATCAACCAGGTTCTGATGTTTCAGGCGAAGGCAGTGGCCCCGGTCGCGAACGTACACAACATGCCTGCGCCACATGTCCTTGGCTCGTTTTCCTGCCATTTTGAGCAGAACGACTGATTTGGATCTGCTGATGCGCATTCCATATTGCTCCAGGGTGGCCAGGGCACGCGCTGCTTGCTGGATACCTAGTTCAAGCTCATCAGTGTTGTGAAAAATCCAACTGAAATGAAAATCATCTGGAAAGCACCCTGTGCATCGGGCTCGCATAACCCTTCACGCCTATAATGCACCGACCCCCATCGGCCTGAAGTGAGCTGCCTTCCTCTGGAGCAGTGCGCGAACACGCGATCAAGCGCGTCAGCGACCTGTTTGTTTGGCATGTATGCAAATTGCGGGAGGCCTTCTAGGTAGGCCACGGCATGACCCCTGATGCGGTCAGCCAACATCACCGCAAGGAGTTTGGCGTGGAGAGAAAGTAGACATATCGGTCTAATGTCTGCCGGAGTCCTCATACTCTTACTTGGCTTTGGGATTATCGACCAGGTATCAGGAATTTGTATGCGTCCCGAAGGAAACGCCACCTGGAACTCCTGAAGCAGGTATGGTTCAATGATGTCTGCAGCCGTTTTCCAAAGCGGCGCCACACTCATACCCGAGGGAAGCGCCTTCCCTGCTTGTAGTTTGCACATGGCCATATGTACCTCAAGGGCCGTGAACACATACGGTTTTGACAGGTACCGGGGCATGGGGTCAGGACCGTTATAGAGTTCCCTGTAAAAAGACCAGATTTGCGCACGAATTTGACATGGGGTCTGTATGTAGCCATGTGGGTCTTTGTGTAGTCTAGATTTGGGCTGCTTCGGGCAAAACATTTTGGCCGCTTGATACATACCATGTTGATCAATAGCACTTTGAAGGCGGTTCCGTTTTCTTTCTCTCTGTTCTCTGCGATGCTCCCTGTTCTCTTTTTGAAGTTTGGCCACGCAACGCCACGCATGTAGTGTGTACGCAAGTGTGTTGTTCCCTGTAAGGGTATTAGCGTTGATGTTGCGAAGCGCCTTTCTCAGTCGCCAGAGGCGAAGGATTCGCTGTAGCATAGGAGATCGAGACACAGCCTCGCAACCTGTGGATGGGTTGGACTTCCTGGGCTTGGCATCCATCCAGGCGAGGGACAGCGTTTCGTTGAGGTCTGGGGTGATCATGCTTGACGATGTTTGAAGCTTAGCCTGCAGGCTGGCCTGCACCGAATTCCGGAAGTTTTGCTTGACATCTTGCTTCGCCAATGCCGATTTGACCACACGAATGGTATCGCGCGGCTTGGGCCGTAACTTGGGCGGTTTCGGTCTCTCCACCAAATGCACAAGCAGTGGCATATGTCTACAGCCTGTGTCCGGAACAAAGGGAAGTGAGGGGAGGCGCCTTGTTGTTCGCATTTTTGGCTGGATTTGACTCAAACGGACAAATATAAAATCAATTTGCGACCCTCCTTCCTTAGGCAGCAGGAAGGTTCTGGCCTGTGCGCCGTTTCTGCTCCACGTATTGCAGGCACATAGCTGGTTGGCTTCGACCCAAGCTTGAAACTGCGGCTGATCGTGCTTATTTCTACTGAGAGCATGTGGCACACCGCTACCAACAAAAGGATGTTGCGTTCTCAGGTCACAGTTGAAGTCTCCCCCAATACATAACTGGTGATGCTTGGGCTGATGCCTTTGCCAAGCTGTGATCTTGTCCAGCAGCCTGGCTCGCTGCTCCAGCAAGTTGGCACGAGCTTTGGGATCCAGTCCACTCTTTTCAGCATGTTGGTATACATTTAATAAATCGACAGGTGTGTCTAAAGGAATCCTTACATGTAGCAGTCTGCCTTTCAAGAGTTCGGCTGACTGCAGGTTCGCAGCTGGGCATACATCCGCCCTTACCAGTGTGAGAAGGCCTCCTACTTTGGTGCTTGTCCCAGTACCACAGTGAATTGCATTCCAGCTTTGATGCTCAGCCGAGGCTGTGGCAGCTTTGGTAACAAATTCCATGCTTTCCTTCCAGCTTGTCTCCTGAATCATGACTACATGCGGAGCCTGTGGAAGGTGTTCTGTGAGCTGCAACCAGGTAAGCAACTCCTGATATTTTCCCAGGTAAGCAACTCCTGATATTTTTCGGTGTGTAGTCCGCCTGCATTCCAAACCAACACACGAATTTTGTCAGGGTTCGTGCTTAGGGTCAGTTTTGGCTTGGGTGTCCGGTGACTGATGGGGATGGGAATGTCAGCACTTCTCAATTGTTTGCTGCTGTGTAAACGTCCTCTGTAGAAGGTGCTGCCACTAAGTGCAGCGCGACGTTGCGCTCGAAGGAAAGAACGCTTGCAGTGGGCATGACCTATGGTAGGTTTGGCTTTATCTGATGCCCGCACGTTTGCCTCGGTGTGTGAGGTCCATGGTCTATTTGAGGTGGCTTCAGGGTACCATGCGGGAAGGTACCCAACCCTCGGCTCTGGGGCTCCTTCCGCTGCCAGCATATGCAACGCACACAGAAGAGTCATCAACCTGACAGCATAGCGTGGTAGGGAGCCCCCCCTGGGTTCGGGACCAGGGCCAGCTGCAAGCTCTCAGCTGCAGGTAGAACAGGTAGGTGGGGCACCCCCCCAGCCAAAGTGCTACCTGGCATCTGCTGGGCTCTTTGGTTCTCCTTTGGTTTCCCTTCTTTGGTTGTTCCGGGGTCTGTGCTCCGGACTGCAGGACTCCTCACATGGCAATCCTAGTGCAATGGCTCCTCATTGTGCTGTGTCTCTGGGATCTCCAACACGTTGATGCGCAGCCAGGCAGATGGAGACCGAAAGTCACACAGGACCTCGTCATGCTGAGTAGTGGCGTTCCTCATTTGTTCCTTGATGAGAATGCCACCATGGTCATTGCTGGGAATGTCACCCCAACCAAATATGACGATGCCTGGATGGAAGTGTCCGACACTGAAGAGCAGTTGCCGACGGATGATGATACACACTCCATCTGTAGCTTGGCCATCTTTGAACATAGCACTGACGCAGAGCCGCTTCCTCTGCCTGACACGCTGAGAATTTTTCTGTTTTCAGAAGGTGCGGCCAGGGTGGAGGTATTCCAGAGGCTCAGTGAGCGCCTGATGAGACGCGTGCTGCCAGCGCAGCAACCCTTCATAGCCGAAGGATTGAGACGGGTGCGGACAGCCAATCCACCCCATGTGGATGAGCCAGCATCATGCTTGCCTCAAAGAGTGTGCCGTCCTTCGGCCACTGTGCTCTACGCCCCTGAGGCAGGTGGGGAAGATGATATCGTGTCAACAGTTCTCCAATCTCGCATAATTTTGGGGAAGGCACTTCTTGCATCAGACAGATGGTCTGGACATGTGTGGCAGTGCCCCCGAAATCACGCACAGGCCCCTAAATTGGCTTGCTGGACGGAGGATGCACGGTCCTCAGTCTTAGTGCGCAGCCAAACTAGTGAATCTCATGGGGTAAGGAGACTTTGCCTCAACAACAGTTGGATTCGACCGCCCCGAACCACCCTCCCTTGCCATCTGATCCGCAGGTGCACATCGAATTGGGCGTGGTCTGGCGGCTGCTCCAACTCGCAAGGGTGCCGAGTTACGGCCCTATCCACTGAGCAAAGCAGAATTTCTTTTGTTAGTACTGATGAGCAAGCAGGTCGATATCATGGCGCCGAACAAGCCGGCCCAGTATGTTCTGAGAGCAATGGAAGTGCACGCAAGCGCTGCGGACTCACCTATGCGCATTCGATCAGGTCCAACGGCAGTCGAGCCTCACCTCGATGCGAAGAGCTGTGCTACCGGCCTGTGGGTATCCACTTTGATGTGCACATTTACAACCACACCCACCAATGTTCAGAGCCATTGGCGCGAGCACAACACGCAGGAAGATCCCCAATCTGGTGCCGAAGTGCCCGGCCCACAGCTGTCCCAGTCATGCGCAGAGGATCAGCTGCGCCGGATGCTCAGCCACTGCACTGGAACTAGACTGAACCCATACCCCCTGAGCCGATGTATGAATCTAGTTTGCCATGCCGCAAAGCGTACTATCAGACTTAGTTGGTTTAGGGTGTGCCTGTTTAAGGTTGCGAACGCCAGTGACGGATGCCCTCAGACTCTCCCGACCTGCAGGACCGTGTTAATGCCAGGTGTCTTCCCGTACACAGCATGCTCCCCACAATCATGCAAGCAATGCTGTGATGTGCCCAGCTCTATGGATGAAGTTGCAATGAGCCACCATGCAGACATTCCTATCAACATTGATGCGCCACCCGCGGCCCGGCTGCGAGACCTGGCAAGCCTGTGTAAGAAGGGAATAGCAGCTCTGGTCCGTTGCTCATGTAGCCAGAACTACCCATGCAGACTGCTTGCAGTCATGGCGACCTCAGAAGATGACGTAGAAAGCAGGACAAGTGAGAAAGACCGAAGCTCAGGGGAAGGCAAACGACTCTTCCCCAGGGCCAGAAGGCGGCCGGATGGCAGTCGGAGGCGGACTCCAGGCGAGATAGAGACTCGACATAGGCGTCAGGTGCACAAAGGCTTCAAGGGCAAGAAGGGTGTCAAAGGTGGTGGAAAGCAACCTTATGGAGGCAAGCATAAAGGCCGACGTGCTG
Source organism: Symbiodinium natans (assembly GCA_905221605.1). Lineage (NCBI taxonomy): Eukaryota > Dinophyceae > Suessiales > Symbiodiniaceae > Symbiodinium > Symbiodinium natans. The sequence continues at coordinate 58,816 of CAJNDS010000570.1, read as the reverse complement.
ACGGGCATGGTCAGAATGGACCAACAAATGGTAAGGGAGAAGGCAAAGGCAGGCGCCCTCCGACGCCGCGAATGGCGCCTAGCAGGTGCTGTGTAACAACTACGTCTTCTATTACGTTGCTAGATAGGCCCACCATTTCCGTATGAGACTGGAGTGCTGGGTGCGCAGCGGCTGCACTTTACATCTGTTCTGTCCGAAGTTGGGAGCCGATCTTCCGGCCCCATATGGTCATGGTCATACTGGCCTTACCTTGGCATTGTGTGCCGACTATCCGGCCACATCATTCTTTCTTCTTTTGATGTAAAGTGCTACTGTTGCACGGCTCATAGAACTCCATGAATCGTTTTGCGCCACGTCTGCTGGGTGTTCGCACCGGGGCGCGGGAGGCTGACCAATAGGGTCACCGAAGACTCCTTGAGTCATATGACTCGAGTTTTGAGATGTTGCGTACACTATGTGTCTGATGTGCATAGGTAGGTTGACAAGACCTGTCTAAGCCAACGCAAAGCTTGGTCACCGAGCAGCGTGGAAAGTGAAAAAAGTACCTAAGCAGCCCCTGCAGATTGTCCACACAGTAGACCCCGCAGAAGTCGCCCTAAACCCTTTTCGTTTCCCGCCATAGACAAGGAAGTGAAGGCCATAGAGCACGCCGTGTTGAGGTTGCGTCCTTCAGATCCTAGATTGGCAGGTTACCTAGAAAATCCCAGGTTGCAAGTAGTGCCTTCAAAGTTTGTGTTCACTGTGAAGCCGCCCGACCAAGGACAAGCAGCGGTTCGTGACGCAGTGACTGCAAAGGTGCTTCCGCAAGCTGAGGCGAAAGGCTCATCGCAGCACGCACAGGTTAAAGTGAAAAGCCCCTCAAAAGAGGAGGCCGTGCCCACCCAAGCGTTGTTTCGTCGTAAGGCTCGGCTCGTTTAGTTGCTTGCGGAAACGCAGCTCCAGACACAGGTCTGGATGTGTATGCTGGCGGAGCACAGGCCGAGAGCCTGAGAGCTGTGATTGTCTTAGCCAGCCTTTTTGGTTGGTTGTTGGGTGTTTTAGACATCTCCAGCGCGTATGTCGCCCGGAGCTGAAATTCGGTTATCGTGCTGCAAGTACAGACCTTTATTTTCCGGAGAAAAATTTTCGAATTCTCCGAATGAGAAAGTTTTTCGGCTCAGACGAAGAGAGGCCACAGCCCTCTCAGTCACGACCCTCGTGGAGAGGGTCGGGGAAAATTTTCTGCCTTCAGCCAAGTGTGCTGGGGGATTAGCATCCTGCTGCCTGGTGGGGGGAGCGGGAGCCTCACAGAAGGTCGATGGCGTTTGGAGCTTACATTTCACGCTTGGTTTTGAAGCCGAGTTGCCTTGATGTTCTTGAGTTTTCTTGGAGCATGTGTGCGTTTTTGTAGTCTGAGCCAGGACGCAATTTAAGGATTCTTTTCTCCAGGTCTATCTGGAGACTTTGTGAGTGCGTTAGTTGCTGTGCATTGTTGCCGCTTGAAGTTTGCTGGAGTGCAAGGAGACTTCTGGAGACGAGCTAGTGTCTTAGGTTTCAGAACTTGCTGCAGCTGGTAGCTGTGTTCGTCAATTGCGAGAGTTGTACACGTCAGGTCAAGATATTTTATCTTGCAGGGAACCAAGTTTGGAAGCTTTGTCCTGGGTGTGAAGGTACCCTTGTCTACACGTTTCTCCTGAAGCAGAATCAAGACTCAGCATGTGCAGTTCACGCCCCGTCCAGGCATCTTGATGTGGGGACCTGGAGTGCCCTCTTCGTTAGCCGATGGCCAAGCAAGAGAGTTCAGCAGCGTGTCCGTCCTGCCCTGACAACAGGTCTTAGACGCTAAGGGACGGAAAGTACGAGCAATCAGTGCTTGCATTCGCACTGTCTCTGCGAGTGGCTGCGTGGTTCGTGTTTGTGAAGCATGTTAGTTTGTTTTGGACCTTTGCAGATAGAACCACATTCTCAACTGTACACTGCTGCACTTCAGGTGGTGTTCTTCGAAGTGAAAAAGTCTTCAGAGAGAATTATAATGCATGGGCAGTTTCAAGAATGCTGCAAGGGCAGCTCAAGAGAGATCAAGCTGCTAGGGCAGTCGTGGTTAAAGATCGGCTGAAGGGTCAGCTCGTTGAGATTTGTTGCAAGGGCAACTCAAATAGTTCTGCTGTAAGGGCAGCTGAAAATGGCAAGGGCCAATATTCAATGCACACAATGAGTGTGCTTCATACGTCGCTGCAAGGGCAGCCTATTCTTTCAGGCCGTGACGACAGTTAAGATCGGCAAGGGCCGACAAGAGGTGCAAGGGCACCGATGAGTCGTCTAGTCGAGATGAAAGGATTCTCTAGAGAGCTTGAAAACAGAAGGAGCGCAGGCTGTTATGAACTCAGCACTTGATTGCACAATTGAAGGCAACGACGTGCTGACATCTGAGTTTATCCCTTGACTGTTTCTCGGCTTAAAAAAAAAAAGGAGAGACAAGGGCAAGGGTCGCAAAGATTCCGAGAGGAAACAAAAGCCAAGGGGCAAAGAAAAAGAGGCGAAAGCCCACATGTTTCCGTGGCCCCTCTTTCCGGGCGGTGAATCCCGAGGCTCTGCCTCCATGGGCCGCAGAAGGAACAGAAGCAGCAGTGACAGCCGTCGCTCAAGACGCAGAGACAGGAGCCGAAGGACGTCTAGATCACGTAGCCCAAGTGGGCGCCGAGACAGGTTTCCAGAGACCCAGCCGAGGACCCCAAGTGTTGGGATTTCTAGCATGCGAGCTACGCAGCCAGGATTTCACTGGTGCCAAGTGCCGACAGCGGCCTTTGGCGTGGCGTCGGGCCCACAGGCCCAGGCATCCCTTTCCGCACAGAAGGGAGCTGAGGCAGCTTCTTCTTGGAAGTATTCCTCCCGGTGGCAAGAACAGTCCACCCCATGGAAGAGCCAGCAGTCTTCATGGGGCAAGGGTTGGGGGCAATCCAAGAATTACGGCTCCAGCAGCTCGTGGCAGGGCTCTGGTGGGAATCGGCGTGAGAAGTGGGACAAGCCTAAAGGCTGGAATCTCGGGTGGAGGCAATTGGCGACTTCATGCGGCATGTAGGGTAGCTGGAGCTGCTAGATGCCGTGAGGCCTACTGCATCAAGAGTTGCCATGCAAAGGTCTATGGAGTGGCTGTTGCCCTGCCATTCTAATTTTCTGTTTCCGGCCGACTGCTGCGAGTGATGAAACAGCAACCAGTGCACGAGGGTTCCACTGATGCATTGGACGTTCAGAGTTCTCATGGTCCAGTCCATGTCGGCATGTGCTGCTGAGGAACGTGCGCAATCCGTTTAGCACTTCTAGAGCAAGCTCTGTTCCCGTGCTTCAGCAGTCAGTGGATGCATGTCACCCTGTCTGTGAATGCACACACACCGCTGCCTTTTGCTTTCTGCAGCATTGTGCAAACACACTGTATGCATTCTTAACCTACCCTGCTGCCTCGTGTATGGACGAATCTTCATCATCTTTGGAAGCAGCAAGCTCAGAGAGTGCTGAGTGGTGGCAGCGCGTGCCCCAAGCCCGTTTGCAAGTGGTCAGAATCTTGCCCCGAGACTTTCATTTGGAGTGCTTGTTCAGAAACATACATCAAGAGCCCAATCTGCACACCTACGTCCTTGAACCCGACCTCCTCAACATCCTCCTCAGCCAAACTGAAGGTTCGAGAATTTTGGTTCTTCTTCCCGTTCGGTCGTGGTACTACTTGACGTGTTCAGCCAGCTGGAGTAACACGTGCCTCAGGCATCTTCTTGCTTCTTGCACGTCATGTCTAGAGAGATTACAGATGAGGAGATTGCTGAACGATTCTGGAGAGTGCCAGTGTGGGAAATGAGCTTCACCCTCCTTCAGCACTTGAGACAGATTGCTTATCTTCGCGAGAGATTCGATGCTCTCGAGCGGTGTCACGACCGAATGCAACAGCAGTATTCGCATCTCGTTGATCTTCATGCACGTGTTCTGAGTGAGTGCGAGCAGCTTTGGCAAACATGTCTGATACTTCAGTTTCACCTCGATAGGCTTCAGAGTGTTGTCGACCTCCTACAGAATCAAACCCGAGGTTTCCACGACGACATGACACATACCCTGTGGCTCCAGGGCCTCCGAGTGCACGTGACCCCCCCTGTCCCACCGAGACCCAGTAACGTGGTCCGTGTGCAGCAGATGAGGGACAATGCGCGCCGCTCCCGGCCTTACTGAATCTTCCCGCGGGGCAGAAGTGCAAAACATTTCCAGTGCTGTCTCTGTGATGCTCATGTGGCAGCAATCTGCGCGTGTATTGAAGCACCATGTTATGTCATGTCACGTATGCCACCTCAAGTTCTTGTTTTCTTCTGTGGGCCCGAGTTTGGGATTTTGTACAACAACATCCTGCCAAGATGGACTTGTGTCTTGCAGAGCGGCAAGCCGAGGCTTTTTCTGCTGAGTACGAGGACATTAACTTGCCCCCCTGCACCTCTTTTCCCCATACCGGGCCTTCCGGTTTTTCAGACTCCAAATGCCACGCTGATTCATACATCAGCATCAGCTGGGGAATCAGTGCCAGTTGGTTGGTATGACAGACAAGAAAGCGAGCCCACAGAGGCATGCTTTGGCATCTTTGATGAGCCAATCCAGAGTGCCGAAGTGGCATCTCTGGGTGAAGAGGCCAAAGAATCGCAGGTGTCTTGAGCTCCTCACCGGGGGCTAACGTTTCAGCAAAGTGATCAAGTGTAAAAAGAAAGATGGACCTTTCGAGGAGGCTGTTGTAGGCATGTGATTGAAGAACATGTAGATGTGGAAACAGCTGCTCGAAGCCTCCCCGTCCACCAGTTTTGCCAAAAACTGCAAGAATTGGACGAAGAGGAGAAGATGTTGTCCCTTCGTGACATGTTTGGCTCGAAATCACCACACACAATCCAGAAGCGTGCATCGACCTTGTTGAGGCTGTTTCGTTGGCTTCAAAGACAGGCAGATGCGCAAGGGACCTCTGTGGAGGAACCCCTTCTCCCATCAGAGGAGGCGGTGTACAAGTTCTGCAGGGAGATATCCCACAGCAAAAAGGGCAAGCGGGCACCTCAGAGCATGGTACAAGCGTTGAAGTTTGTGAAATTTCTGCTTTCCATTCCAGATGTGGAGAATTCCATCTCCCCCAGGGTCCGAGGCTTGGCAGACCGAGTGGCAGGCGAGCACGAGCCCACACACCAAGCCCGGGACCTAACAGTGCTTCAAGTTAAATTTCCGGCAGAGTGGGTTGGGAACACCGAGCTCCACGTTGTTGAGTGATTTGCAGCAGGAGTGTTCCTGTGTCAGATCTTCAGCAGGAACCGTTGGTCAGACATCAGGCACGTGCGATTCTTGGAGTTCGACTTTCTGGAAATTGGACCCGAGATTTGTGGTTTTCTGGAAGGAATCCTTTCAAGGCAGGGCTAGAGAGACGAAACAGTCCAACAAGAAGAAGAAACTCTCGTTCTTCATGCCCCTCGTGGCTCCAGTTCGGGGGTCCAACCTAAGGTGGTGTGGGCAAAAGAATGGCAGAAGGTGGCTGCCGAAGCAGGGATAGTGCTCTCGAAGACCCCTGTAGGCCCTTTACTACCGGCCACCGCCCCAGATGGCGACTGGCTGCAGAGTTCCATGGACTCCGCCGAGGCTTCCAACTAGCTGACGGGACTGCTAAGGGACCGCGACCCCTCAACAGCGAGGGTTGCCACACAGTCCTTGAAACACAATGCTGTTGGGAGGTTGAGCAAATACGGCATTGTGGGCGAGACACAGACACTCTTGTCACATTATTCGACTGGAGCTTTGAGTACATTAGCCTACTCGAGAGATGCCCTTAGTGGCCCCCTCCGGCAGCCGGAGGAAATGCTGAAGCAGGTACGGGAAGGCTCGTTTTGCCCGGACGCTATTCGAAGTGGATACTTTGCCCGAGCCCAAGGATGAGAGGCAGGTGCATCTGTTGACCTCGGGTCCTGACTTCCGATCAGCAAGGTAGGCAGCTTGGATGGGCTGCCCGAGAATTCCGAAAGCACGCATGAGCTTTTGCCAATTTGCCAGCTCTAGTGGAAGGATTTCAGGACAATCTCCTGGGGGTTGGACTGCTTTGCCCCCTGCAAGGGAAGGTCTTTGAGTCACCAAGTGCCATGCCCGTCTTGGAAGCATCCGCACCGTTGATAGCGGAAGGAGAAGAATTAACCCTAGAAAGAAAGTGAGGAATTAGACAAGCTGGCTACCGTGACCTGTGGGCTTTGCGAAACAGTGCTCGATAAGAATGACACACAAGATGCAGATGACAACGGGGAGGCAGAGTTCTCGCCTATCACATCAGCAGACGGGTCCTCCGAGGAAACCTCTGATGGAGCCTTGTCGGAAGAAAAGGAGGAACCAGCTGCGGCCCTGAGTCTGCCGAAGGGTTGGAGAGCGATCCGAAACAAGAAGTGTACCATGCTGGATCTGTACAAAGTGGGTCATACGACGCTGAAATGTGGCAAGTGGATCAGCGTTAATTTTGTAGAAATGGAAAAGCCCTCAGCGAAGTGGCTACAGTGCAGCCGTTGTTTGCAGGAGTTAAGAGCGGGGTGACATTGTTGTTGGCCGCTTTGTGTGTATGTGCAGCACAATCCCTTTGTTCCAGCTCTCTCTTTTGCAATTTGCAGTTTTGGCCCCACGCCGGCAAACGCAGCGGATAGTCAGCCTTTCTTCGAGCAACATGCTCGCAAGTGTCCATGGCAGCCGACGCCGCCACTCAACCGGGTCAACCTCTCACAGACAAGGAGGTCTCCGCTCTATGCACGAGTCTGGGGCAGGACAACCCCACTCGTGCGCAATTGACGGTCGTCAAGAGGGCTCCTGTTCGAGTGCCGGACCATGAGTCTGGCAAATTTGGAGGCCACCGTGGGACAGCAGCAGGACTCAGTTCTACGTAAGCTGCCAGGAGCTGAGAGAGCCCAGCGCCTGGACTTGCAGGCTCAAAGGAATTGGCGCAAGGCAAGCCAGCCAAGGAACTTGTGCTGGGCGCTTCGGGGGACGGCCTCTCGGTTCACGATAAATCCCCTAAAGTGGCGGCCCAGTTGGGGTCAGACATGGCGACTTACAGAGCGTTGCAAAGACGGGGTCTGGCCTACGACCTCGTTGGCGTGTTGAATCCCAAGGCGCACGAGAAACGGCTTCAGAAGGACTTTGATACCTTGCAGACCCCAGCGCCCCCAGGCTTCAACCGTCCGACGCTGCAGCAGGTCCTGCGAGCAGATCGGGAATTTTGGAGGGAGCTTGGCAGCAAACAGCCGACCCTGAAAAGGGCAGCGGCGAAGGTGCCGCTCGCGGACGCCCGGTGCTTAGATCAAGTCTTCCTGCAAGCCACAAACACGGTTGCAGTCAATTTTCACTTCATGCCGACACCTCGTGCGGAAGGGTTCACAGATAAAGGAGGCAAAGGCGCGGGCAAGGGCCCCCAACCGTTGGGGCGATGGAAAAGGTATGGGCAATGAAAATATCAGAGGACAGACAAACCAGAGAGGCGAATCAGGGGTCAAGGGAGCCCGCCTCCCCACGAAGGGCAAATTTGACAGTGGCAAGGGCGGCTTTCCGAACCAGTGTGTTGCAAGGAGGCAAGGGGGAGACCCCCATGCCGGCCGCCTTGCGAGGTGGCGTGCCGAACGACGAGCACAGAGATCCTCTTTGTTTTGGCTTCAACCTAGGACAGTGCAAGGATGCCCCATTGGGGGGCAGATGCGCACGTGGCAGACATGTACGCTGTCACCCAGGTTGCTTTCGGAAGCATCCCTTTTCTGAGCACAAGCACTCAGGCCAGGCAGCCTGAAAGAACGCCCCGTTGCAAGGGACGTTGACAGCGCCTCCGCGCTGGACCAGGCGTCCCGCACTGCTCTGACCGCGCGTCGCGCACAAGCGTGCGCGGAGAGAGCGGAAACAGCCATGGGGGATGGAGATAGTTCAGCCCAATTTTGTGAACATGACAATTTTCCGCTTCTTTGGCGGACAGGCCCAAAGAGAGCTGCAAGGAGTCGCATCCTGCTGCTGTTGCGAAAGGCCAAGAGAATTAGCCCCCGCTCCTACGGGTGACTGAGCCAATCCCACAGTTTTCCAAGTCTTCCGCTGAGGCTTCCGTATTTTCACCTAAGGCGAGTCATCCTGGCGCGAACAGGTCTGGACAGGCGCAATGTACTGCGCCCCAGACCATACATGAGTGTTGGGTTTTGGAGTTTTTCGCAGGGTCAGCCGGGATTACCTCGGCGGCTGCTTCAGCCGGCCTCAGGCGGTCGGTCGGAGTGGACAAAGTCCGCAGGCCAAGCCTCAAGGGCAAGATATTACAGCTGGTCTTGCTCCTGCTGTCGCACAGAGGTCTGCTGTGGAAACATCCAGCAGGGCCAAGGAAATCTAGCTTCCGTGGGAGGACGAGCCGCATCCTTTGAGGTCAGTGGAGTACCCGGAAGGGCTTCCGGGCCCGAAAGGGTGGCAAAGGCCAACGAGCTTTGCCGGCTCACGGCCCAAAGCTGGGACTTTTGCTGCGAATGCAGCATCGTGGTAATCATAGAAAACCCCGATCGCAGTCTCCTCTGGCGTTGCATCGCCGTTGAACACATCCTGAGGAGTGAACAGGCGATTGTGGTCCAGTGCGACTTTTGCATAATGGGAGGCTCGAAATGAAAGCTGACAGCCTTGATGTGCAACAACGACCTCATCACAGGCCTGGCTGTCACGTGTGTTGGATCCCACGAGCACCTACCCTGGGAAGTGCACGAGGGAGTTCTCGCAACAAACTTGAGACCGCGTACCCGCAACAGTTTTGTAAGCACTTCGTTTCCCTGCTGTTGCAGCATCTGACACAGAAGGGCTGTCGGGATGGCCTTAATCTATTGGAGGGAGATCCCGCAAACTCCTCAGGAGCCAGGGTGGTAACGACACAGGCAAAGACCAAAAGGGCTGCATCCTTTCAGGTCATCCCCGGATTTTGCCGACGAACCAGATGGACAGTGCCCAGCCAACTCCGCAGCACTCTCCAAACTACACAGTGGTTAGGACCGGACAAGATCCCGGGGTTCAAGGCGCCAGGATCCCCGGCGTTGAGAGCGACGCCCCTACTGTCTTCTGCGACGGACGTTCTGGTGGAGGTACCGTGGAACCCACAGGAATTTGTGGCGAAAGCCCGACTGGTCGGCTACCCCCGACACCTGTGTCTCGGGGTGCCACCCGCCCTCAGGAAGGTAATTTTGGCGTGCTCTAAACAGCCCGCAGCCAAGGTGATTGAGAATCGAGCAGCGCAGTCACGAAGATGGCTCCAGCGAGCCCAGGAGACCAACCACCAGGTCATCAAGGAAGTTGAGGACTCATCTCAGTTTCTGGAAGAACTGTGGCTGAAAAGTCTCGATGAAGTATCGAAAGGCTGCTCGGAAGGACCGTTCTGAGAACAGGGCTTGCCACAAGGAGCTGTAATCAGCCAACGTTTTGCAATCCAGCAAGGGAGCAAGGTGAGGCTGATCGACGACCTGTCCCAGAGCTACATCAACGAGGCACGCAGGACAAGGACTGCTTGGAAACCATTGACCTGAATCAGCGAATAGGCGACTGCCACTGTCCGAAGAGGCACTCAACATGGCTTACGTGGCGGTCAAGGACCCAAGCTAGGGGGAGGTTCGCTTCTTCAGGCTTCTTTGCCTTCCATTCGGCGCCGTGGCAGCGGTCCACGCGTTCCTCAGGGTCAGCTTGGCTATTTGTCAGACAGGAAACACGTTTTGGCACCTGCCTTGGAGCTCGTCTTAGGATGACTTCACGCTGTTGTCAACACGACAGCTGGCCCCTAGCGCAGAGGCCAGTGCATGTTTTTTTTTTGCTAGACTTGCTCTGCTTTGAGTTTGACAGAGACGGAGACAAGGCTCCGCCGTTCCAGGAGGTCTTCAGTTCTTTGGGAGTAGAATTTGACCTTACAGACAGCAGCGAGCAAGTTTTTTTTTAGGATCCAGAATACAGCAGAACGAACCAAAAGTCTCATTGAAGACCTGGCAGTCTTTCGGGAGCAAGGAGCCTCCAGCCCTAAGACCTGGAATCGACTGAGGGGAAGGCTGCACTTTGTGGCGGGCCAACTCTCTCTGGGCGCTTGCCGAAGGGCTTCATGAGAAGAAGCTCTGACATCATCAATGCCCCCGCATATGTCAGGAGACAGAACAAGAGCCTCCCTTTGCGCAGCACTTCAGGAGCTACGACATTACATAGCCGAAGCGCCGCCGAGGACGGTGCGAGCCCAGACCTCAGAGACGGTGTATCTTTTACGGACGCCTCGCAAGAGGACTCCAAGGCCTCGAAATGGGTCTGGGAGCAGTCCTGTTTAATGGAAAAAGTCCAAAGTCATCAACGAGCTTGAGAGCATAGCTGTTCTCCTGCTCTTCATTCTAGCCCGAGAATTTCTCCGGGGAAAACACGTGATGTGCTACTTAGACATTGAAGCGGTGCGCACGTCGCTCCTCAAGCTGACCAGCGATTCAAAGGCCTTGACCCTCTTGAGCAATGCTTGTGCATTGGAACAGGAGCTCGAGATGATTCAGTTCTACGCTCGGGTACCGAGCAAATCCAACGCGGCGGATACCCCATCCCGCCTTGACTTTACAGGGTTGCCACACAATTGCAGGTTCAAGACCAGGTGCTTCTCGCGGAAATGGCCAAGCTGGTAAACTCGCTTGTCGGGCGCCGCGCCTGACACTCCCATGACCAAGGAAGGGACTTGCATTCTCCCCGACCAAGAGAGGGTTTCGTTTCTCACACACCTGCAGAGGACAGATCCCGGATGGAAGCAGACATGGCAAATCCCCTTCCTTGGAAAAGATACCTGTGCATAAGCTTCAGTCTTGTTAGCGTGAGGGTGCACGTCATTGCAGTCTGTGCATGTGAATGCATCGCTGTGCATGGGACACAAATGAACAAGCATGGCATCGATGGATTGTCCTGTATCTTTGGCCGGGAAATGTTTTCACACATTTGAAACATTTTTGTTTGGAAAATAAGGTTATCGTGCTGCAAGTACAGACCTTTATTTTCCGGAGAAAAATTTTCGAATTCTCCGAATGAGAAAGTTTTTCGGCTCAGACGAAGAGAGGCCACAGCCCTCTCAGTCACGACCCTCGTGGAGAGGGTCGGGGAAAATTTTCTGCCCACCCACCCACTCCAATAGTGCCTTACATTTGGCAGTTAGGATGTGGTAACCAATGTGCCGGTTGTGGATATCGTACCTTGTAGAGTGGCGACCACAGGAACAGTTGACGACGGAGATTTTGCAACTATGTCAGGAAATGACTCTGTGTGCACAGGATCAGCGCGAGCCTTACTTTGTGTGGCTCGAGAATTGCTTTTCTCACCACTTTGCCTTTTTCAGCACTCTTCATGGCGCGGTCGTTGACACGAGCTCAGCTAGACGAATTTCGAGTGTGGCTTCACGCTTTGAACATGGATTCCCTCGTGAAGGTGGCTGAGGTATTGGACGATCTCATGGCGGACCGTGAGATGCAGCAAAGAGAAGCTGCTGCAGCTCTTCAGCCTCAGTGGCAGTTTGTGAACCCTGAACCTGCCTTGGAGCAACCGGATGAAGCCGCTTCGTCAAGCTCTCAGCGACAGCCAGAAACTTCTTGACCTGTCGTTATGAACCTGATGAATATTCTGTTCAGGCCGTCACACCTAGGTCGGACCTGTGAGGGGAAGTGAGTTAGCCGACGTTCGGGAAATTTCGTTTCTCACACACCTGCAGAGGGGAGATTTCGTTTCTCACACACCTGCAGAGGACAGATCCCGGATGGAAGCAGACATGGCAAATCCCCTTCCTTGGAAAAGATACCTGTGCATAAGCTTCAGTCTTGTTAGCGTGAGGGTGCACGTCATTGCAGTCTGTGCATGTGAATGCATCGCTGTGCATGGGACACAAATGAACAAGCATGGCATCGATGGATTGTCCTGTATCTTTGGCCGGGAAATGTTTTCACACATTTGAAACATTTTTGTTTGGAAAATAAAAACCCAATTTTAGAGTCTGTGCCAACAGATCTACGGTCTGGAATTGCCTGACATGACTTGTGCGTGTTTCGATGGTGATTTGAATAAGCTCCTGGGCTCAAAGTTCTTTTGTTGTGTGTGTAGTGGGCGAATTGTGCTGCCATGGCGTGGCTGCGGACGATGTTTGTCTGGATGGCCTATGTAACCACGGTGCTCCTGGCCATACCTGCACAAGCAGCTGGGGATGGGGACGAGGCTTCCGATGTGCCCAGCCCAGATGCGCGCAAGACGCACTTGGCCGAAGCGCTTGCCATATCAGCGGCCGACATTCTGGACGACAGGGAAACCCCGGCGGAGGAAGGCTTCGATGCTCTTTCTGATATGCTGGAGTCGGCTGTTGTGGCGGAAAGCTTCACCTACTGGGAGCTGGCGCAAGCTGTGCATGATGTGCTGATACAGCAGGGGTACACCGATGCTACCACGGCCCCGATGATGACGCATCTTTCTCGAGTTGCAGCTTCAGCTTCAGGTGAGTTTTTACCAGCTCGAGGCCGAGGACGAGGACGAAGCCATGCCCGCGGCGACAATGGCCCGAGGCCGCTTCCCACTGGAAGGGCAGCGTCTGCTGCTGCATCTGGCAGAGGAAGACCTCCCAACACGGGATCACGGCCGTCAAGATCGAGATCTCCGGTGGCAAGCGCGGGTGCGGCGAGTGCATCCACTGCAGCAGGCAGCGTTGGGGGACGCCGGCCAACTCACCGGCTAGGCCCGCCCCAGGGGGCCTCCGCCGCCTACCCCTATCGCTACACGCCCGAGAAATGAGGATGCGGTGGAGCAGCTCCGCAGGATCGTTGGCGCTACTGGTGGGCCGATGCTCGGTGGCCCTCTCATACCTGGTCATGCTCTGCCACCGCACTACAACAGGGCGCCTGAGACGATGGGTGCAGGTGAACTGGTGGAGGAGCTTACATGGCACCTTCAGGGTGCAGGCTGGACCCCCGCCTGGTGTATGTCGCCGGATATGCGACATCGTCTGCAGGTTGTATTTGCAGTGCTTGAAGCACGCCAGATTCCGCCAGAGGATGTTGCATGGCGCTTGATCACTCATGTACGTGGACGAAGTGCTGTGGAGCTCCAGCTGCCCGACGCCCAACGGGTGGCGATGCACCTGATGAGGTGTGGGGGCCTGCATGGGTTGCATATAGTTGGTTGGGGATGGATTTTGTTTCCTGGACTCTTAGGGTCGTTTTCCTTCCCTGCGAATTTGTCTCCTCAGCTGGGTCCCTGCCGATGTGCTACTCAGCCCCATGCCCGGGTGCATCAGGTATGGCTAATGAGCTGGCGCTTGAAGCTGGGAAAAGACGCATGTTGCCTGAGCCTGACGTGGCCGCCAGCACGTAGCTGCAGACCGAGGGATTGGCAGGAGTGGTTTCTTCATTTACGGGTTGGGTTGTTGGATGCTGTGGGGTGTAAGTGTAGGACTCCTAGTGGGTGCCATTGCATACCAGATGAGGGCTGCTCTTGTGTGTCCTGTGTCCCTCTGCTAGCGCTGCCCTTCGCAAGACTGTCCTTCGCCGACGCATGAGGTTATGCCACCCAGGTACCAACCCCTTAACTTCCTTGCAAGATGCTATAACGGTGAGGGCACTTGCTCCTGCCTCTGTCAGACCGGGGAACCAATCCCCATGCACTCACAGTGTACGCCGGTGCTTTTTCAACTGGCCGCTTGAAAGATCAGTCTGCCTGTGCCTGCCGTCCAATGACCACTGCTTTCATTGTCATGGGTACTGGCCTGGGACAATCCGACACGCTCAGTGTGGGTGCAGCTCAAGACGGGGTGTGCTGCTGGCTGGCTGATGGCCAAAGGCCCTTTGATCATTTCTGCGCTGATTTCTGGCCTGTGTCCGGTGTTTTAGGTGCCCACTGCATGACGAACAGTATGGCGCCTGATCAAGCTGTGCGTCTCCAGCCGGGCCCTATGCCTTCCGTTGTGGGTTCTGACCAGGTTGACCATGTGCTTATGTGTGTGGCAGGCGCCTCCGATATGTTGAGGGCATTCTTGGACAATGTCGCCCCACTCTGGATACCAGAGGCCAGGATTAGCGTGCTTTTCTCTCCTCGGTGTTCTGCCTGGCACAGGCCTTGCCAAAGCACATGCACAGCGGCTGGTTGGCTCCTTACTCAGAACCACATCTGCCGGGCCAGTCTGTCCGTTTGTCTGACCAACCTTAGGTGGGAAAGCTACCGACCTTGTGCACCGCTCCAGGCGCCTGCATCTCCTCGTCTGCTTTGTAATTGGTGGTCCTGTCGGACAAACAGGATTGCAACATGGGAGCACCAACGCCGACTGGGCGGGACACCTGGATTCCTGTCAGTCCAGACTTTGCCTACCATATCCCGTCGTACCATCAGGCCAATTGGCTGGACCTGCACCGCGAGCCAATGGAGCAGCTAGCCTTGCTTCCAGCTTGGGCTGTGTCAACCCGTAGGCAAGCATGGAGGCAACAAAATGCCGATCTTTACCGGGTGTCTGGACTCGCTGGACTAGGCTGGCTGTTGCACTGTCTAGCGGGTGTCCTTCTCTTCTGATCCTAGAGCGTCTGTGGTGTACTGTTGCACCATGGAAGGCACGACGTGGTATGACAAGGATACTGTGGGGCGTCTATAGAAGGAGGTGTATAGGGACCAGAGAGTGCCATCGCCTCGGAGTCAGAAAGCAGCGAGCTCGGTCTGGAGCTGGGATGGACTTGCACACGCACCAGGATGTTCAACCATGGTACTCCTGGCCCTGTCACTTTCTCTGTTGGCTCAGCCCTTGCACGTCCACCAATACTGAACCTCTGCGCAATTGCTCCATATGGTCCAGGCCATGTATAAAGGCTTATGTGTGCCCACTTATTCGATTGTTCTTTCGATTGAGCCCTGCCGGTCCCAAATCCGGCATGAGATCCTGCAGGTGTTCTGGTCCGCGATATGTACCAAGGGCCGCACCTATTCTTCTTCTGTGTATCATGGCTGGATTGCTGCCAGGATCTCAAGGAGCGAGGGTTGATGTAGTGAACCCGGCTACATCTGAACCAGGTGCTTTCTCTGATGTCTATCCTGCACTTCGATCACCTGGGAATCACGGGTTTGAGCCCTACGCGTCGTCATATCTTTCAACTGGGTCCCCCAGTGTTCTATCGGACTGTCCTCGCAGTCAGGTTGATGCCTCCCTTTTCTCACATGCCAGGAAGCGAGCCAACAAACGTGCCGTGCGT
This sequence comes from Symbiodinium natans, assembly GCA_905221605.1. Lineage (NCBI taxonomy): Eukaryota > Dinophyceae > Suessiales > Symbiodiniaceae > Symbiodinium > Symbiodinium natans. The sequence continues at coordinate 43,595 of CAJNDS010000570.1, read as the reverse complement.
CGGGCTACGCGAGATGGAGGGGCCATGTACAAAGGCCGCTGGCATACGTCTGACCAGCTGGGGGCGAAATATGCAGGCATGAAGCGTGCTCCATGTGGTGTTCCAGGACCGAACAGCCTTGCTGCTGGCCCGGCTCCGAAACCCTCTTCGGGATTTCGCATCAGGTTTATGACATACAATGTAGGTGGCCTTGCGACGGATGCCTACGATGTCTTCATGGCTGCCATGCTGCAAACACCTGAGGCGGTTCGTCCGCATATCGTCTGTCTCCAAGAGACCCATTGGAAACATAGCTCGGAGTACTCCACGCCAGGTTGGCACATCATTACCTCGAGCTGTCCCTCAGAGTTCCGATCAGGCGGGCTAATGGTCATGATTTCACATGCCCTCGTGCCGGCTGCCCAAGCGCATCGCCTTGGCTTCTTGGAGGTGTTGGTAGGAAGGTTGTTGCATGTCAGGATTCACCTTGGGGAGTGGACGTTGTTAACATCTATCAGAGCGATATAGGTGGAATTGGTCATTTCTTGAAGCTGGGACCATCATAAAGGTGGAATTGGTCATTTCCTGGGGTTGGGACCTTCATAGAGGCGGAATTGGTCATTTCCTGAGGCTGGGACCTTCATACAGGCGGAATTGGTCATTTCCTGAGGCTGGGACCTTCATATAGGTGGGATTGGTCATTTCCTGAGGCTGGGACCTTCATACAGGTAGAATTGGTCATTTCCTGAGGCTGGGACCTTCATATAGGTGGGATTGGTCATTTCCTGAGGCTGGGACCTTCATATAGGCGGAATTGGTCATTTCCTGATATAGGTGGAATTGGTCATTTCCTGACACTGGGACCTTCATATAGCCAGAATTAATCATTTCCTGAGGCTGGGACCTTCATAGGTGGAATTGGTCATTTCCTGAGGCTGGGACCTTCATTTCGGTGGAACTGGTCATTTCCTGAGGCTGGGACCTTCATACAGGTGGAATTGGTCATTTCCTGAGGTTGGGACCTTCATATACGTGGAATTGGTCATTTCCTGAGGCTGTATCCATGGGCACCAAGACACGCAGCACTCCTGCTGAACAGGTTTGTTGTACAACAGGGGAAGACCCCGTTCGAGTTGGTATTCGACCGTGAGTACAAAGGAATTTTAGTTCCATGGGGCAGTGTGGTTGTGGCAAAACCACTGCCGAAGACAAAGGAGAAAGGTGAACCGTGGAAGAAAGGAATCTTCGTTGGAAAGGACATGGTTTCAAACATGAATCTGGTGAGTACCAGAAGTGGCATTATCAAGAGTCGAACAATGAGACAATGTGCGCCAACGTTTGAAGTGGAGACATTGGCGAATGCCTGTGGAACGCCGTGGAACTACAGTCAAGAGCAGTTGACAGGACGGTCGAAGCAGCCGAAGAGGCTACCGCCGTCAAGTGGAATCGAGGTGGCACCGATCGAAGGACCGCCAGTGCAAGTTCCAAGAACTCCAGCAGTCGGGTTGGAGACACCGCAGTATAGCCCGACAGCGTCGGAAAGACCAAGCGACGCAATGGCGTCTGATCCACCAACGAGTGATGATGATGATGATGATGATGAAGATCCCGGCGAAGGCCAGAGAAGTTCTGAGGCAAGCAGCAGGAAAGGAGCAATGGCAAGAAAACGAGATGAAGCTAGCTGAGGAAGAAGAGCCGGAAGGCACGAGTAAAAGAGAACTCGAAGGAGGAGCCGCGGAAGAGCCTGAAGCAACGAGGCCAAGAGTCGACGAAGGAAGTGGACAAGTTGAAGAACGACCCGAGAAGATCCAGCGAGGAGAACCATCGGGAACTGTGAGAAGAATCATGGCCACAAGAAGTGTGCAGGAAGTGGCATCATTCCTCAGGAAGGATTTGCCAAAGTACCATGACGACGAAGAGGTCGGGTTAGAGGAGTTTGAAGGACTCGAAGTTGAACTTGAAGGTTCTGAAGAGGAAAGAAGCTCAGAGCTTGGAGAGGATGAAGAGTTCGAAGAAAGTATGCCAAAGTGGTCAAACAAGTTCGAAGATGGACCTCCGAAGTTGGACGAAGGTGAGCTGACGAAGGTCGACGTTGTGTCAAGAGAGCACGAGATAAGCCGACTCACAGAGATGAAAGTCTTGAAGGAGCTGCCAGAAAGTGCAAATGTGAGCAGCTACAAGTATCTCTCAACCAAGGTAGTTTATGATTGGAGGCATCGAGACAATGAATGGCAAAGGCGTGGCCGGTTAGTTGCCCGCGAATTTAGATGGTTAGGCTCAACGGACATTGCAACGCTATTCTCTCCAACGGGAGTGGCGAGTACAGTGAAGTTGCTCTCAGCAATGTTTGTGTCGTCGAAGGACCATATCCTCGGGAGCATAGACGTTGGAGATGCTTACTTGATGGTAGAGCAAGAGGAGCCAACGGTCGTCGAAGTCGACGGAAAGTACTACGAACTCGGATTCACGTTGCCAGGCCAGCGGATAGGATCAAGCGCGTGGTTCAACAAGTTGAAAGGGTACCTCGAAAAGTACGGACTGAAGTCCGACGAAGGACTACCAGCCTTGTTCTACAGAAGACCAGAAAAAGGAAAAGCTGGAATGGTGTTGACACATGTTGATGACATGGAACTGTGCGCAACGAAGGAAGAGTTTCAGGGATTGATCGAGTTTCTGAGGAAGAAAAAGTTGAAGATCAAGGTCGAAGGACCATTGAACGTACATGAAGGTTCAATGAGTTTTCTGAAGAGAGGTTTCAGCGCCGTGAACGACGGAGACGTTGAGATAACGATGAACTCGAAGTACATCGAAGGATTGGTCGACGCATTGGAGTTGGAACAAGCGTATCCGAAGAAGTTGCCATGCCCGGCAGACAACGGAAGAGCAATGCAGGCAAAGAAAGGAGGAATGGATCCATTGTCCGAAGAAGATCACCACACGTACAGGAAGGGTGTAGGTATACTGTTGTACTTAGCACCGGAAAGGCCCGATCTGATGTATGTGCTGAAGAAACTTTCAACGAAGTTAGCAGCGCCTGTTGAAGCAGACATGGAACTGCTAAGGCATGCTGCGAAGTATCTGAAGGGTACACCAGATGTGTCGTTGATACACAAGAAGAGCTATCCAGGAAGAAGTTTCATCGAAGAGAAAAACGAGGGGAAAGAAGAAGAAGCAGAAAGAAATGTTTACGAGCAAGAGTCACTGCTGGAGATAGTGACAGACTCTGATTGGGCAGCTGACAGAGCGTCAAGACAGAGCGTGTCGTGTGGAGCGATCATGCTGAATGGAAATTTGATTCATTTTCAGAGCAAGCGACAGAAAAGCATAGCTCTAAGCTCATGCGAAGCGGAAACGATAGCCGCAACTTCGATACTCTCCGAAGGAGTTTTCCTGAAGTCGTTGTTGACAAGGATCCTGGGAAAAGAGCACTGTACTCAGACTCAAGCAGTTCAAGGCAGTTGATTGCGCGGAAAGGTCTGGGGAAAGCACGTCATCTCGACGTGGACCTGCTATGGATCCAAAGTATCCCAAGGTTGATCATCAAAGCAATCAAAGGAAAGGACAACCCAGCCGATTTGGGAACAAAGAGTTTAAGCAAAGACAAGATCCGGAAGTACATGACAAGCCTTGGATATGTAGGAGAGTTTGTGGACCAAGAAGAAGTTGAAGGAAATGTTCGAGTGCGAAGAACGAAAGGCAATGGCCGAAGCGGTAATGACCGACGAATGAACAAAGAGCGATTGGCGAAGATCATACAAGCCATAACGATGGCTGTCCTGATAGGAATGGGAGAAGCCAAGAAAGTTGAAAAGGAAGACCAAGGACCGGGATTAGTCATGTGTGTCGTGATAGGATGTTTGGCATGCATGGTTTGTTGCACAGTATATCTCGCAGCCGTCTTCGTGCTCAAGCGAGTAAGAAGAGAGGAAAGGAAGGAGAAAAAAGGAAAGATGGAAGAAGAGAAGACCCATGAGGAGAAGATGCAAGAAAGAAAGGAGCAGCTAAGGACAATGAGAAAAGACCCAAATGAAGAGGCAGAAGAAGAAGCGAAAGAAGAGCCAAAAGAAGAGGCGAAAGAAGAGCCAAAGGAAGAGTCCAAAGAAGAGCCAAAGGAAGAGTCCAAAGAAGAGCAAAAGGAGGAGCAGAACGAGAAGAAGGAAAAGGAAAAGGCGAAGGATTCGTCGTGCAGCGATTCCGAGAGCGCGTCATCCTCAAGTGGGTCGAGTTCGAATGAGGAGGAAAAGAAGACACAATAAGGAACTGGCGCTTCAACGCTCCCCTACTTCACGTTGAGCCTGGCGTGCGACGCCTACACACAGGCGGAGTGCGACTCCAGCGAAACCAATATGGAGCCATCACATCAGCCCTGCGACAGCGCACAAACTGACGCCGCCATCGCTGCGGCCGTGGGGGCCATCGACCTCAGCGCCTATGCGCCGTGGACAGGGCATGTTGTGCTGGAACTTTTTAGCATTATCCTGGTACAATCGGAACATGGTGGATTTTTGGTGCTCCACATCCTCGGGAGCCGCACGCACGGCCTCGTGTGGCCGGCGGTTGTAGACCAAGGTTGCGTCAGGCAGGTGCTGGCTCTAGCTGCTCCCGATCCGTGGACACAACGTAGTTGGTCTCCTCCTCCACCAGCTTCGGGATGATCTCCCGGGCTGCTGCCGAAACCGTCTCTGTCTTCTTATCGGGCAGGGCTTTGGTCACTGCCTCTCAGCTTGGCCCTCGGCCGCACTCTTGCCTAAAGACCGGGGCTTGGGGGCCAAAATCTGCTTGGCCGCGTCGTCCCGCAAAGCCCGCGCGGCCCGGGCATAGGTCATGCCCGGCCGGTCCGGGATTTCCCGCCGTGCCAGCTGGTGCAGCTTCCGCGCGTCGCGGACCGAGAAGTCTGCGGCCAGCTGCCGGAATAGGTTCACGTTCTCCGCGTCCATTTTCTATCACGAGCGGCCCCGCTTCTTGCCCTTCTTCTCCAGGGCCTCCACGCACGCCTGCAACCCCTTGCAAACGCCCCACAGGACGCAGGCCAGCCTGGAGTAGTCGAGCGTCACCAGGTCCCCCCACTCTTCGTCCGCGATCTGCCCACGCAGCGCCTTGCACGTGTTGGGCGATGAAGCCCAGCGTGCGTTTCTGGTTGCCCTCTGTCCTCTGGTACCACTGGGGCATCACGGCGTCAAAGACCTCCTGCAGCTCCTCGAACGTCGCAGGCTCCACGTTCGTTTTGAGCTTCCGGTCTGATAGGTTTTGGAACTCATAATTCACAATCCTCTCCGTCATTGGGAGAGCCTGTCTTACTTTCCACAATGAGGTTCGCCTGTCCGGTTGCCGCGGCGCGGAGGAAGATGGCCTGGTCCTGGGCATAGAGCTGCACGCCCCCCGCGAAAAAAGGCGGAGAGCTCCCCCGAGCCCGCGTTGCAGGCCACTACCGAGCATTGCCGCAGTTGCACCTCCGCCGTGACGTTGCCGCTGTTGACGGTGGACACCACCTGCAAATCCCCTACGCTTGCACGGCCGTGGAGCCGCCTGCCTTGCCCGTGCCCCGCGGGAGCGCTGAGCCTAAAGCGAGACTCACCCACCTACCTGCACACAGTCCGACCCTAGCAGCCTCGGAACCCCTTTGCCTGCCAACCTTAAGCCCTAAACCCCGAAGCCTCTGCGGTGCCCAGCTCGCGTGCTCGGCGTGTGCACGCACTGGACGAAGAGCTACCAGCAGAAGTGGGATTTCATCAACAGCGTCTTCGCAAGCCACGCAGTAGAATCGGCCCGGAAAGCTCGACCGACGAGGGGCCCGCTCCAAGGGCGGGCTCAGCAACGACGCGCCAAACTAGCCGAGGCCGGGGTCAGGGTGAGGACCTCGGCGGCAGGCTCGGAAACCCTTCACACACGCCCCACCTCCGCTACGCGATGCTCAGCCGCCCGAACGGCGAGCTCACGAGGGCCGGCCAGTGCATTGAGCTTACGATCGTCGGCCATAGGCCTTCTTTCGACAGGAAAACATACGTTGCATCATCGTCATCCTTCTCGGCTTCCTTCTTTTCTTTCTTTTCTTCTTCTTTCTTCTCCTCTGAGCCTTCTGCACTCTTTCCTCGCAACGCTTCTTCTTCCTTTTCTTCTTCATTTACCTCCTCAGGCGCTGCTTCCTTGTCCTTGTCTCCTCGCTTTGGTTCCCACGCGCCCGTGGTGAGTGCCAGCGCTGCATTGAGCGCATCGACGGCGCTCTGCAGACTCGTCTCGGAAGCCGACAGCTCGGCCGCCGTCGCAAAGGGCCCGGCTCCCCTGCAGGGCCAAGATTTCCGTCGAGGCGCGCATCTCGCACAGCCAGCAAGCTGCCGCCTCCGCAGCGTCGAGCCTTCCGTCTCGGAGGGCGAGGGCGGCGTCCAAGGCCGCCTGTTGAACGTACGCGATGAGGGCCGTGGCCACCTTCTGGTCCACGTCCGCGGGCGTGGTCTGCAGGGCCACCAGGCTGTTCAGGCCGCTTGTGTCTCTTTCCATAGCTTCCAATGCTTCCACCCTCGCCAGCCTTAGCACCAGCCTTATCAACCTTGGACTCCAAGAGCACTCCCGCTTCCGTGGACCTGAAGCTGGCCAACCACCCCACGAATGCGGGCCATCACCTCGGCCAACAACGCCACTTTGGCCCAGGTGGCCTCCACCTACAGCTTGAAATCCACGCAGGACCAGCTGGCCCTCGACGTGGCGGCCCGGCAAACAGCCGCCGACGTCTCACAGGCCATCACCACGGCCCCGATCTTCTGTTGGATAGCTTCGGCGAGTCGCATTGTACTTGGGCCAGCATGAATTCAATTTTGCGTGAGATCGATTGTCGTCGATTGTGAACACGGTGCATTCACGAATGGCCTTTGCTGCGTTCGTCAGGCCCCCCGGCTGGTAGAGCGCTAAGATATTGCTTGGGTTGGTTTGCCGTCGTGGGCGGGGCGAGGTGGGTGCTTGTTTGTGCGCACCCCTTGGTTAGTAAGAGCGAGAACGCTGAGGGAGTGCTTTGCGCATTGCGTGCGGGCCTCTGTCTGCTAGTCTGCTAGTAAGGGCGAGAACGCAGCAGCGGTTTGTGCCTTCGCAGCATGCAGTTCGCGTGCGGTGGCTGTGCTGCTTGCTGTGTGGCTATACCAGCCATTGCATGCGTAAGGCCTGTGCTGCTCACTGTTTGGCTAAACCAGCCCATTGCCTGTTAATGCTTTGAGCCGCACCCATGCCCAGCAGCAAGCCTGCCTCTCTCGAAGAGAAGGTTGCAGCTGCAGCAGCTGTAGCAACAGCAACTGCAGCAACACTCAGTGCACGTGAGCACTGGCATTTCCATCTAATATCTAATTATCTCGCCTCCGTCATACAAACATCATCTCGTTCTCCAGGTGGGACAAAACACGAAGGGTTGGGTTAACCTTAATCCCATCATACTTGCTTGTTATCTGTTCTAACCCAACACCCTGCTGTTCGGGGCTTCAGGGCACCGGCCCCATCGTAGGACCCTGTGTGGGATTGGTTGTGTGGTTTCCTTTGTTCCTACTAGGTTCAGGGTAGGCAGAAGGTTTCGCCAGGATTTGGGATTTTCTGGGGATCATGAACATAACTGAGGAGGAAGCTCCTTCTCCTTCGACCCCAAGAATAAGAACCGTCACGTATCCTGATCGGTTAGTCCGGTCAATAACACGGGAAGTCCTCAACCCCTTCACATACCAGCACATCCTTCCACACCAGCAGCACCTTTCCATCTGACCCCCCTCCCTTGACCGTGTCGTCTCCGTGTCCTCCCTTTAAAATTCATTCCGTTCGATCCTCCTCCGTTGACCGACCGTCTCCTCTTCGTGGCCGATCCGATAGAACGCCTTCCGCGTTAGAACCCGGTCCCAGAGAGGTTTGCGGGAAGCATCCAAGAAAACAAAGAGCGCGCGCAGAATAGACGTTAAGCGTCCAAGGCACGGGGCTGCCCCCTCCCCCCCGCCAACCCCCCCCGCTTCTTTGTTAAAGCCGTGCAAGCTTGCTGCAAAGCATATGCGTACATTTTTGGAAACCCATCACGCGCGAATCGTGTTTGCAAATGGGGCCCCCCCCCCCCCCGCGCCCCCCCCCCCGCCCCCCGCCCCCCCCCACCCACCCCCGCCCCCCCCCCCGCCCCCCCCCCGCCCCCCCCCCCCCCGCCCCCCCCGCCCCCCCCCCACCCCCCCCCCCCCCCCCCCGCCCCCCCCCCCCCGCCCCCCCCCGCCCCCCCCCGCCCCCCCCCCCCCGCCCCCCCCCCCCCCCCACCCCTGCCGTTTAGAGCCGGCCGTGCCAGCCTACTTGTTTCCCTTGTTTTTTACTGTGAAAACCTGTATTTCCTGTGTATATTCCTTTTTTTTTTTTTTTTTTTTTTTTTTTTTTTTTTTTTTTACTCGGGAAACCTTTATTTCCTGTGTATTTTGATAGGAGAACCTTTATTTTCTTTGGATTTTGGTAGGAGAACCTCTCCAAAAAGAATCTCATCGGCATTCCCATAGGGCCATACCATAGGCCATAGGGTTAGATAGCGCTTGCCCACTTGCCATGCACCAGTTAACGCACATAGGCTGTCTTCAATACCAACCCGAGCAGAAGCAGAAGGGGCCAAGGTGGAACCTTTCAGAGGCTCCCGTGCAAGTCTGGGAGAGCATGCCGAGCATTGTGGCAACAGCCAAGTTGATCACTTCCCAGACCAAGGCCAAGTCCAAAAACCTTTTCGGGCTTTTGCCCCACAATGTCCCCACAAAACCTCAGCAATGCTTCGCGGCTCACCAGGAGCCTGTTGCAAACTGTCTTTCTTGCCAGCAGGGGGTTGCCAGTGCCCTTGTTGTATCAAGATCCGAGTGCGTTTGCCAGAGTCCTGGACATCTTCCTTCAGACCAAGCGTCAGGCGTTTGACATATTGTGCCCTTTGGCGGATCAGCATGGATCGAAAAAACGAAAAAGGGTAAGTCGAAAAAAGGACGTCAATGGCCGTTGGAAGGCTGTGCGGGCCTCGATGGGTCTATGTTATATCTGCCTTGTGTTTTTCATTGCAAGCTCGGAGAGAGGGGGCGGTTCTTCTGCAAGTATCCAAGCCAAATTAGATTCATGAACTTTCCAAATTCTCGATGTAAGCAATGACGCCTTCAAACGATATTGGACACAGAAAATGTTCCAAATCGAAAGAAGTGTGCTCGAAGCAGCTCTCTTCACACAGCTGCGGGAAACCTTCAGCGGGGAGTTGCATGCTGAGCCACCTTTCAGCTTGCCGCGAGCATGATGGTGTGATATGGTGTGATACGGTGTGTTTGTGTGAGGCTCAAGATGCACAGCAATGACGGTCATTAGGGATGCACACAACACATAGCATCGGCTTGAAACACTAGCCGCTACCTAAAACGTCTAAGCCTACCAAAGCTGCTACGCTGAACGATCGAAAAACTCAACTCTGGCCTAAAGCTGCTGGATCGCCTACGCGATGGCACCACCGTTGTGGCTGTTTCTGTGATCGTCCGTTGCGCATGCCTGGCACGCGAGATGTCGTGTCGGCAACTCACACAGAACTCAGAGACAATATTTTGCTGCATGGCGAGATTTAAAGGCTTTCGCCGACTTGGTTCGAGGAGGCACACTTCATGGGCTTTGTGCTTTGCATGGGATGTCCACGTAGCATATGTAGGATACGCTTGCACGCATGCTCCTTGCTCTACATGCAGAGGCCTTCGGCGTCCCGGAGGGAAAGTACAAAGAGATGAGGAGCGATTTTGAGGCGGCGGCAGGCGGCGTGTGCAACAGTGTTTGTGCTGGCGTTTCTGTGTTTAATTAAAGGTGAACTTGAAGTTGACTCTCTCTCGTCTCTCGCTCTCTCTCTCTCTCACCTGCTCTCTCTCGTTCTCTCCAACTCTCTTTTCTTTCTCTCCCTTTCTCTCCCTTTCTCTCGCGATGGAGGCCTTTTGATCTGCAAGAGCACCGGGAAGATGTTCCAGGAGATGTCCCGAATGTCCTTCACAGAGAGAGAGAGAGAGAGAGAGAGTGAGAGTGAGAGAGAGTGCGTCTCAGAGGGTCAGAGAGTCACTCTTTGTGTCAGATCTTGCGTGCAGTAGGCAGGAACCTTGAGAACGCCGACCCTCGCAGACTTAAAAGCCCAGTTGGATGCGGCAAGACAGGCAAGTTGCGCAGCGGCGAAACATGGAGACATTTTTGCTTTCGGTGCGGCCCCTCGATTTGAGAGCTTTCAGGAAGGTCACGGTGACTACTTCCATGCTGGGGCTTCGAGCCTCAGAGAGCTGTAGAGTCACTGTAGAGTCACTGTAGAGTCACTGTAGAGTCTGTGGAAAGCCTTTGTAGAGCTGCTGCGAGCGGCAGGGGCCTCGGGCATCTCATTTTGAATGTTTTTGACGACCAACTCCAACCAAGGCTCTTAGCTTCGCGAACGTTACGAGCGATTCCTTGAGCCTTTACCAAGATCCCGCGAATGCCGGCGCGGTCTTCCAGGCGAAGACACCTCATTGAACCCTCAGCCTTCGACATATTCATTCCGGGTGTCGTTGTAGTGTGGTCTTTGTTTCTGTTTTCACACTTTTTCCATTGGTTCGCAGATCTTAACAAGTTGTACATGCTCATTTCATGGTATACGTTCACATTCTGTTCCCTTGCGCTTTGCCTCACTCGCTTTTCTTGTCTACGTCTTCTACGTGCTGGAGTTGTTGCAATCTTCGTTTCTTACTCTCCACACCTCTCCGCTCTCTCCGCTAGGAGTATCTTTCAGTTGCATCATGTCAAACACGCTCTCTCCTGCTCAACACATGCTCGCTCTCCTGCATCTCTCCTACATCTCGGTCTTTCCTCACCGGGATGGGCTAGGTTTCCTCGCTCTTCAACTGCCTGGAGACTGTGGACGGCTACCACCCCGAGGAGATGTACGTGTTGCGCATTGTTGCGCAAACTTTTGCTGAGACAATGATCTTTCGAGTGTGTTTGTGTGTGTGTGTGTGTGTGTGTGTGTGTGTGTTTTTTTGTGTTTTTGTGTTCTTTGTGAGCAAAAGGATGGGATCACGCACTACTGCACCAAAGCCACTCGCCTCGAAGGGTGGAGTGCATGGAGAGGTGAAGGCGTGTAGCGCATCTGGCGTGTTGCGAAACCGAAGGCAACACAAGGAGCCGCTTCCGCGATTGCTTGCCCGGCAGCTACCTTCTTCAGGAGGGTGTGATCGGTGTGTTGTGATGCAACAGCTGAACAGCAACACCGTACAATAGCACGGCATTACAATTCTTGATGTTCGCGCCTTCTCTGAACCGGAGGAATTACTTCGTCCACTCCACGGGCCAAGGGGCACACCATTCTCTTTTCGGCGCATTCTTCATTTAGTAATTTACTTCGTTCTCCTAGTTTCAATAAGAGCCGAGTTCTGAACAGGTTTTCCAGTCTTCTGTTCTTTCTTCCGCTGTTTTGCTTGTTCTCTCTCTTTCTCTCTCTTTCTCTCTCTTTCTCTCTCCTTCTCTCTCCTTCTCTCTCCTTCTCTCTCCTTCTCTCTCCTTCTCTCTCCTTCTCTCTCCTTCTCTCTCCTTCTCTCTCCTTCTCTCTCCTTCTCTCTCCTTCTCTCTCCTTCTCTCTCCTTCTCTCTCCTTCTCTCTCCTTCTCTCCCCTTCTCTCTCCTTCTCTCCCCTTCTCTCCTCTTCTCTCTCCTTCTCTCTCCTTCTCTCCCCTTCTCTCCTCTTCTCTCCCCTTCTCTCTCCTTCTCTCCTCTTCTCTCCCCTTCTCTCCCCTTCTCTCTCCTTCTCTCCCCTTCTCTCTCCTTCTCTCTCCTTCTCTCTCCTTCTCTCTCCTTCTCTCTCCTTCTCTCTCCTTCTCTCTCCTTCTCTCTCCTCCTCTCTCCTCTCTCTCCTCCTCTCTCCTCTCTCTCTCCTCTCTCTCTCTCTTCCTCTCTCCTTCTCTCTCCTCTCTCTCCTGCTCTCTCCTTCTCTCTCCTTCTCTCTCCTTCTCTCTCCTTCTCTCTCCTTCTCTCTCCTTCTCTCTCCTTCTCTTTCCTTCTCTTTCCTTCTCTTTCCTTCTCTTTCCTTCTCTTTCCTTCTCTTTCCTTCTCTTTCCTTCTCTTTCCTTCTCTTTCCTTCTCTTTCCTTCTTTTTCCTTCTTTTTCCTTCTTTTTCCTTCTCTTTCCTTCTCTTTCCTTCTCTTTCCTTCTCTTTCCTTCTCTTTCCTTCTCTTTCCTTCTCTTCCTTCTCTTTCCTTCTCTTTCCTTCTCTTTCCTTCTCTTTCCTTCTCTTTCCTTCTCTTTCCTTCTCTTTCCTTCTTTCCTTCTTTCCTTCTCTTTCCTTCTCTTTCCTTCTCTTTCCTTCTTTCCTTCTTTCCTTCTTTCCTTCTTTCCTTCTTTCCTTCTTTCCTTCTTTCCTTCTTTCCTTCTTTCCTTCTTTCCTTCTTTCCTTCTTTCCTTCTTTCCTTCTTTCCTTCTTTCCTTCTTTCCTTCTTTCCTTCTTTCCTACTTTCCTTCTTTCCTTCTTTCCTTCTTTCCTTCTTTCCTTCTTTCCTTCTTTCCTTCTTTCCTTCTTTCCTTCTTTCCTTCTTTCCTTCTTTCCTTCTTTGCTTCTTTCCTTCTTTCCTTCTTTCCTTCTTTCCTTCTTTCCTTCTTTCCTTCTTTCCTTCTTTCCTTCTTTCCTTCTTTCCTTCTTTCCTTCTTTCCTTCTTTCCTTCTTTCCTTCTTTCCTTCTTTCCTTCTTTCCTTCTTTCCTTCTTTCCTTCTTTCCTGCTTTCCTTCTTTCCTTCTTTCCTTCTTTCCTTCTTTCCTTCTTTCCTTCTTTCCTTCTTTCCTTCTTTCCTTCTTTCCTTCTTTCCTTCTTTCCTTCTTTCTCTCCCTTTTGCAGGCCGGAGCACGTCCGGTGGACCTCCTTGAAGAGCTTGCCAGCCTCGTGCAGAATGCCAAGCACGGACCGAACCTAAGGAAAGGAAAGAGGACACGGAAGCGAGAGATGGCAGGAAAGGGGCCGAAAGAGGGAAAGAGGAGCGACACGAAAAAGGTCCCGGCGTTCGCCCCAACAGTGTGTTGTGCATCGCTAGCTTTGTTCGGTGGCGCGCTTCTGAGACCCCCGGCTCTGATCGCTGCTCCGCTGCGGTGATGTGACAGGGTTACCTACCCCCTTCGTGCCTTGCCATGCTTTCCTCCCAAAAACTCTCGGTCTTGTGATGAACTGATGAACCAGGTCGCAATGTCAAGAGCCTTCTGCCGGAATCAAAGACAACGGCAGCCGACGGACCCTCTGCCTCGGGATGCTAATGGCTGCTAATGGCTGCTAATGGCTGCTGGTGGAGCACCTGCGAGATGTCATCAGAGACACTGTGCAGACCATCTGTTGTCAGCTGCGCTAGATCGGATACGGCGAAGCTTGACGGTCGCACCGTGCTCACCAGCCGGTGCACGCGGTCTGGAGCGGTTCCGGATCGGTGCACATCCGACACATCCACTAAGCTGCCCGTGCTCTCACTTCAGTATGAGCGTAGTGGCGCGGTGTTACTACATTGCTTCCAGCTTCTTGAATCCACACAGGTTCCAGACAAAGTGAATCATACCGTTTCGATACATTTTGTGTGGGGTGTTTGCTGGTATAGTTTCCTACATGTATGGTATATGATGTTTTTGGTGCTTACGCTGTTGCCACGCTGGGCTGCGTTGATGCCGGTTCACCGTGCTCGGGCAAATGATCGGCAAATGCCATTACGCCCATTACGCTTTTGCCCCTTTCGTGAGGGGAGCCAATCAGCTGCCGGGGCAATTCACACAATTCACACGTCGAAGCGGAAGAGAACCGAGAAAAGGAACTTGACAGGAACCTCACAATGTGCCAAGGCCCGTTGCACTCAGGAGAGCCGACGGGTACGATTCGCATGGGGCACACGTGTTTCTGAGAGCAGTACAATAGAGGCCGAGTTTGCCGTGCCTCCCTGGATGTTCCTTCGCAGACAGATGAGTAGAGGATGGGTAGCGAAGCAAGGCAGTGCAACAGAATATGAAAGTATAGCTGAGCTTGAACGTGAAAGCCATAAGAGTGTGTTGCGAGCAAGACCTCCCGAGGATACTGGACAATGAAGCTCACACCTCAGCCGCCTCAGCCGACCTTGTCGCCAGCCGCCTCAGCTTCAAGCCCACAAACGTTGGAGAGCCAAAGGAATGGCCACTGCCTGCCCCGGGTGGACGGAAGCATCGCAAAGTCGGGATCTGCGGGCGTGCAAGCTTGCAAACATCAGCAGACATCGTTCCATCGAAGTCCCACATCCGTTACCCATTTGAGGTTCAGCCACCGTTTGGCCACGAACCACGACCTGGAAAACCAGGCCCGTGAGGTTGTCCAGGCCGGGAGAGCAAAAGTGCGCAAAGTGGGCTGCGACATAGTGCTACACGGTGTGTTTTGATGTGTGCGCAGTCGGGTGCAGTTTGCAAGACAAAAAGTATCACGCAACATCAGCGGTTGCAGCAGCACCCATCAGACCCATGCCCGGTCTTGTTCAGGTGGGCGTCCACTGGGAAACCGAGGCACACTCGGCACGTTCGTCCTGAAATGCCACCTCTCAAGAGCTCACAGTGTTCAGCTTCGCTCAGAGGTGTGGCAGATGAGTCATCAGGTTTGCCAGGTCGCACATTCTGCACGTGTCGTGACTGTAGCGTATTCGCCCTTTTCGACTGGAAGGTTCTCTGCGGTGCCTTGCCTGTCGGCTACCTAAAGGCAGTGCGCTCCAACGATTGGTTCGTTTTCGCCAAGGCGCTGTGTGTCGTGTCTGTGAAGCTGCGGTCCATCGAGCGAGTGCTTGCAGCAGTGCTTGCAGCAGTGCTTGCAGCAGGTTGTTCTCCAAGCAGCCTACGAGGCAGGAGGCTGTGCTGGTGCCCACATTTCGTGCGAAGGCTTTGTATTTCACGTACACACGTCGTGTTCATTTTCAATTCGATTTCTCTATATTTCTCTATATGTCTTTTGACTTTGAAGGCTACGCTGACAGTTGCATCATGCTTGGCAGCATCCCGAGCTGCGGTTCGTTCCCTCAGAAGTTGAGTACATGTGTTGTTTTGAGGCAGCAAAGAGGGGGGCACGAGTAAAGGCCTGCGAGCGTGCTGAGTTTGCTAGAGGCTGCGCGAGGCTGCGTTTTTGTCAGGTTTTCTTGACAGCAATAGGGGCCGGATCCTTGAGCAACAGGCAGGTGCAAGTCAGACTCGTGGATGGCTCCAGCTCAATCTTGTGTGTGAACCTCTCCAGTTACGAAGTTACGAAACATATGCAGCATGCAGATGCAGCTGCATGCCATGCATCCGACACATGCTGGAAGGGTTTCGTGGATAGCCAGTCCGCAGCTCAGGTCCTAGCGAGCCTCACATGGTTCCATATCAAAGAGTTCCAGATCGCTTTCTCTTCAATAAGAGCGGATTCGTCGATTCGTCCATTTCGTCCACTCAGAGTCCACTCTTGCTTTTGCTTCCAAAAGGTGCCCTGGAGCGCTCGCTGGAGCAGTTCGCCTCGGAGCCTTTGGATGTGGTGTTGGTGCACTTTGCAGCACCGCTGCCGGACTTCGAAGACTTGGAGGCTTTCACAGCCTCTCTACCTCTCTACCTCTCTACCTCTCTACCTCTCTACCGCTCTACCTCTTCACCTCTCTACCTCTCTACCTCTCTTCTCTACCTCTCTACCTCTCTACCTCTTTACCTCTCTACCTCTCTACCTCTCTACCTCTCTACCTCTCTACCTCTCTACCTCTCTACCTCTCTACCTCTCTACCTCTCTACCTCTCTACCTCTCTACTTCTCTACCTCTCTATCTCTCTACCTCTCTACTTCTCTACCTTTCTACATCTCCTCTCTACCTCTCTACCTCTCTACCTCTCTACCTCTCTATCTCTCTACCTCTCTACCTCTCTACCTCTCTACCTCTCTACCTCTCTACCTCTCTACCTCTCTACCTCTCTACCTCTCTACCTCTCTACCTCTCTACCTCTCTACCGCTCTACCTCTTCACCTCTCTACCTCTCTACCTCTCTTCTCTACCTCTCTACCTCTCTACCTCTTTACCTCTCTACCTCTCTACCTCTCTACCTCTCTACCTCTCTACCTCTCTACCTCTCTACCTCT
>CAJNDS010000570.1:0-25000 GCA_905221605.1 Symbiodinium natans | reverse complement strand
GCGCTCTAACTTTTTAACTGCAAGCGGACGGATCCAGGCCATCCTTGAGCCAAACATGTTTGCGGGTATTTTACCCTTCCAACCTTTACAAGGCAACCTCCGCACTCCCCCTGTCCTGAGGTTCCCTCAGGACACCTTTGGAGGTGCAGATTACCTTCCATTCTGGCCAAAAGCTGTTCTTTCACAGCAGCCAACCATATGTTTAACGTCCATTAGACGGGCCGTAGCCATTGGCTTGCAAACCATGGTTTTACGTCATCCAGGACGAATGAATTAAGGAAAAACACCGTTCCTAAAGACTCTCCGGTCTTTTTCACCACGAACACGGTCTTCAAATCCTTAAGGGCTGTACACTCTCTACCATCAGGGATTTCCATACCCTTAATGGCAAACCCTACCCCTTTTTGCTCGACGCATTGGTCTTTCCTCCAACCATTCTGCAAATTGTCACCAAATCCAGGAAAAGGAACCATCTTTTTGCATGTCCCATCTTTGAAAACCAGTCGCTTCTTCGCCTCCCGACCAGCTTCGCAGATTCGATGTAGTTGCACCAAGATGCTTTCAAGATCCTGCACTTGTACCAACGGATCAATCAAACATCGTTGAATGGAGGATACCAATCCTTCTCGCCGCGCTTCTTCTATCGCTTTGCACGATGTGGTCACCTGTGGCGTAACGGTAACCGGCTCTGAGGCAGCGGGAACTGAGGCTTGTCCCTTCTTCACGGACTCTCCTCCCTCATCTGGTGCTACATCCCTTTTCTTGGGACTTGATGCCTTCTCCTTCTTTTGTAACCGACTTGCAGAACCGCCAGGTTTTGACCGCGCCCGATGAGAAGATTTTTCTGCCTTGGGAATAGAAGATTTTCCGCCTTGGGAATAGAAGATTTTTCCGCCTTGGGAATTGCCACCTTTTTGCTGGCAAATTCACCTCCGCACGATCCGCATTGATTGGCCTCTTCTTTGGCCTTGGGGCCAACACCGTATATGGATCACGCGTGGCAGCAAGCTTCCTCTTCTTCTTGCTCTTCTCCGGCTTCTCCTCCACTTCAACGATCACTTCTGTGACCTCTGGTACCACCTCCTCCGCTGAAGGCTCGTCAGCTGACTCTTCCTCCAAAGGTCTTTTTGTCCCACCATTGGGGTCGCCTCCACCTTCCAGCTGAGCTTTTTCGTACCAGATCCTTAGATCATTCACGCACTCTTCAACCTCTGCCAGCGGAATATCACAGGATCTAACCACCTCATACAATTCCAGCGTAGATAACATCTTGTCTGTCCACGAAAGCCACTCCTCGTTTTTCTGATCTTCATCAGTTATCCTCAAAAGCTTGAAAATTGGCTCTCCTTCCCAGCGGTCGATGTCGTCCCTCCCACCAGACATGTATGACACCGCTTCAGCAATAAGGTTGCTCTTTTCTGTCTCTTCATCATACTCCATTACTCCCTCTAGATCCTCTCTTCTTTCAGGAGAAAATCTCCTTTCACCGTCGCCCTTCTTGGGACGATCCCTTGGCGGTGTAGCAGGCGACCTTGGCCTTTCATGCTCAAATACGCATTGATTGCCTCGCTTGCATTTTCCAGCTTGAAAAAGCGGAATACATCTCACTCCAGCTGTATCGTGTGAGAACCTGCACTCTTTTTCAGCATGACACCCACGTCCATCCACATAGTACTTGCACCAATACGAAGCTAACGCCACATCCTCATTGGAATGAATAAATTTGCAGTTCTCACCAAACTTGCAGCGATCGTTCCCTTTTCTAAGCCAATAGCAGATACCTTGTCTCCTTCTTGACAAACGTTCTGCTTCTAGGCGGTCCATCAAACGATCCCGCACTACATGGACATTGCCATGACCTGGAGAACTACCTTTTTCACCCAAGGTGCGAGTTGTGGATGATTCAGTGGAACTTCCCGGAAAACCTTCTTGATGCTCCCCCAGCCCCACGATTGGTTTTCCCCTGACTCCTGAGCCAAATACAACCGAACCATGTTTTTTGGGCATCTTCAGGGAAGGCTTCCTACTTCTAAAGCTCCATACCCGATTAGCTGGAATAGTTGTCCTGACAACTTGACTTCCAAATCTCCCAGCACGACACAACTTCCTTTGTCCAGCCCTAAACCTTTTCAACCAAAGAGCTCTAAGGACTTTAGAGGCAGCCACATTTTCCACCTCTACCTTTTCAAACTGTCCCTCACCTTCCGGAACAAACCCATCCAACACACTCATATCTGAAGACATTTCCATCTTTTTTGCCACCACGTGATCGAGGTGATCTTCAGAAATCCAGGGCAAGTTCCTCTTTGAGGAAGTCAGATCATCATCATTTTTTGGTCCTTCACCAGGATAACCCTTCGTGCTGTCAAAGATCCTCCCAGTTGAACGGTCTTGGATCGAGAACTCCCAATTGGGAACAACCCGAGAATACACATTCCACAAGAACATCCTTGTGCCAGACAGTCTCGACGAACCACCGGTCGTCTCCTCTTCCGGAGAAACTTCTGGCGCTTTGCCATTGAGTCCGGTGCAGCGAGAACCATCTCTCAAGCTGAAGGTCACGGTGCAAAAGAGATGCCGCGAGGGTCGTATCGGGAGATCCTGAATAAAGGCAGGTGCCGTGAAGCTTGGACGCTCGAGCAAAGGTCTCCGCTGTGCGTGCAGAGGTTGCAGTTGGTGGGAGTTGGAATGCCGCCAGTCAACAGCCGAAAAAGGGTGGTAGATCAAGGTCAAACCCCGTCAAGAGGGGACGACCGCTGCTGAATCGGAAACAGGTACAACTCGTGCCACGTTCTTATTCAAATCGGTGCATGAGGTCAACGGAGGCGGTGGAAAAGCCAAAGCCGTTGCAACCTATTCGTGGTGGTTTGTCTTTTCGGTTCAGCAAAGCATGGGCAGACGTGGAGGACGATGACGATCAAGCAGGAGCTTTGGTCTCTTATGCTGAGTCCTCTGGTGAATCCAGTGCAGAGGAAACCATCGATGCACGGAGAGAGAACTGAACGAGGTGGCAATGTTCCACATGGAGGTTCTCAAAGCTCCAATGAAGGGCGTAAAAAGTCAACTACGCTTGGCAAAAAGCGCGACAAAGCGTCGCGGGGGGAGACCCGCCAAGGTTTTTCAATTTCAAATGTGTCGGCGTCTTCACAGCAAAAATGTTGCAGTCTCTAATGGGACCGTGGATGGTTCTGTTATTCGTGGTTCGCTGGCGGTGGGCTCCACAGATGAGGTTCTACCTGGGCAAGGTGTTGCTGGACAGGAGAATGTGTCTGAAAGCGCTGAAGTTTGAGATGCTGGACAGGGGACGGCGTTCGAGGGAGCAGTACACATTTCTGGCGATGAGACTGGGCAACGGGTGGATGAAGATAGGAGCAATGTTCTCCATGCTGATCAATTGGAACAAAGTGGTAGCGCCGAAACGAGCAGGGATGGGAACCTGTTGGTGTCAAAAGGCGTTCTCCAGAGGATCTATGAGAAGATCTCTGGAGGAAAAGTATCAATTCAGAAGAAGGACTGTCCGAGAGGACTCAATAAGATGGACCGGAATTTGGTCATCAGTGCCTCTACGGATGACTCAGGCGAGAGGGAGTTGAGCCTCGCGCTGGTGGAAAGCCCAAGTCCTTCAATGGTGAGAAACCCAGCACCGCTGACGTTTTGTGATCCTTATGTGCTGATTCAGTCACAAACTACTCAATGGGTTATGCGTCGTGGTGTGACAGATCGTGCGATATGGGGCGCAATAGCGGCGTCAGCCCAAAATGTGTGTGCTGAAATGGTTGAAGTGGATGTGATGAATTCCCAGTTGGAAACTGGAAAACTTCTTCTCCAAAGGAGAGAACAAGGTCATTATGGTAAATTGCATCATCCGTTTCATCACAATCCATGCTTGCCGGCGGTGGGTAATTACCCGCTTTCTGCTATGGGAGTTTTGCTATCCCCAGATTTACGACACGAGTTTGCAAATTCCGATACTTTCGGAACCGCAATGGAAGCAATAGCCTTCGATTGGAGTCGTATTCAAGGTATGGAGGACCACATTAAGCTGATGGTTCGGGTAGCAACGCTGGTACATCCATTCATTGTCCTTGGTGGTCAAGGGACTGTGGTGAATACGGAATTTGTCTGGCAAGCTGATGGAATTCCTTCAAGCAGCTACATGTGCTGATGAACTGGAGGAATTATGGAAAAGAACGAATGAGGACGAAGAGGAGGTGGATCCGCTGGGATGTGTGCTGGAAATCTCTGGACATGATGAATCGGTTTTGAATCCAAGGGGTAATGAGACTTCTATTGTTCCTGCTGGTGTCAACGTAGAGATGAGCGAAGAAGAGGCTGCTGGCAAAGCGCCGGAAATTTCCCCTGAAGAGGGGGCGGCTGACAGTTCATCGAGGCTAAGCGCCACACGGTTGTTCCTGCAAAGGATTTACTCAAAGTTCTGGGAGCCTACCCTTCAAGATCGACAGACTGGGAAGATTCTTGACAGCACGAAAGGTTATCCTGGTGAAGGGCCAATCAGTGGTGGTCCAGATCTTCCTACAAAGGGAATACCCTGGATTCCTGAGGATCATCCTGACATGGTGGTCGCAAAACAGGTCGATCGGTCCTCAAATCAGGGTGTGGTAGAAGATACTACTACCGAGAAGATCCTTGGGGCTCTTTGGTGGAAAGGATATAGAGCCGGGTGTAGGAGGTTGTGTCGTGCAAATGTATCTGGACCCAAAGTCGGAGCAATAAATCTTCCAATCAAATCGGTGCGGAAGGCTGGCGTTACGAAACCTTTCTTGAAGAAGTCAATCATTCGTGGATCAGCTCAGCATGGCTCAGGAGCTGGTGGGAAACCAATCATTGAGGTGGTAAGATCAAGGCCAGGTTTTCCCGCTGTTCTAGATACATCAAATACTGATAGCACCTGGGGTGAAGGGAACAGTTCTCAGGTACATGACAATGTTCATGTAGAGCAGGATCGCCCCATGGAACGGTACGAAGCGGAGCGCCTCGAGAAAAGAAAAAGAGGCATCTGCTACTGGTTTAGCAGGGGAAAGGACAACTGCAAATTTGGTGAGGACTGCAAGTTCATCCATTCAAAGGATGACGTGGTGTTACAGTCGTATTGGCGTAAATATTTTGTGGCTGGGAGATATTGCTTCGCTTCAGAAGGCTGCAAGTTTTCGCGCGATACAGCTGGTGTAAGGTGCATCCAGTTTTATCAGTCCGGGAGGTGTCGTCATGGTGACAAGTGCGTTTTTGAGCACGGTGATCCTTTGGGTGGACAAAGGCCAAGGTCGCCAAGGACGCCTCCAAGAGACAGCCCAAGAAGGGGCACTGGGAGAATGGATGGTGGTAGAAAAGGTTCTCCTGAACGATTTGATGAGGATGAGGAGGATCTCATGGTGTATGATGACGACACCAGGATGATGGAGTTGCTGATGGAGGCAATTTCATATATGTCTGATGGAAAGTCAGATTTGGCCCGCGCAGAAGCGGATCCGGTGTTTAAACTCCTGAAGTTCAATGGTAATGCTGAACAGATGGACGCAGAATGGTGTTCTTGGACATCCGGTATGTTGTCCTCATTGGAACTTCACGAAATAGTGAAGCCGTACGAGACTCCACTAGAAGACGTCGAGGAGTGGATCAACGATTTGAGGATATGGTTTCAGCGAGCTACCCTGGAAGAAGGTAGCGATACAAAAAGGGGCAAAAAGAGGTCCCTAGAAAGGGAGTCTCTTCGGACACTTCTGCGGCAAAAGAGGCACTAGAAACCTCAGAAACAGAGGTTAATGTGGACGAGGAGGTGAAAAAGACCAAAAAGAAGAAGAAGAAGACTACTGCAACGGATGATCCTTATACTCTTTTGGTTCCAAAGCCCAAGAAGATGCCAGTGAACACTGAGAAGGGTGGGTGGTCATCCAAGGCAGTGGTTTTAGAAGAAGAAAAGCCCAAACAAGGGATGTTCCAGGAGCCGATGATACAGAGATGGTTTCTGAAGAACAGGCGAAGGAAGTGCCCAATGGGGGAGCCTTGGTGACACCTGGGGAGCATTGTTATCAGGCCGGAGATTGGATCACTGCTCTGGTGCGTTGCGTCAATGGGCATGGAGCCTTTTTGGCGCACGGTGATCTGAATGTGCTGATTCCTGAAGAAGGGAAAAATACACCCTCTTTCAAAATTGGTGACACTGTCTGCATGACAACAGTGAAGAGGGTGGATGATGATGGCACTGTGATTTTAGATTCCTGCCTAGTTTTTGAAGAGGACGATGAGGACTCTTCTCCAGCGCAGCGCAAATGGAAAGTCGGCGGCTGGGATACGTGGTGGGGAAATTCATGGTGTGATGGTCAATGGTACCAAGATTCCAACGGTCAATGGGACTGGAAATGGGAGGAAGAGCAATCCGATGAATGGTTTGCTGATCAGCAGTTATCCTCAGAAGAACAAGAGGAAAGGCAACTCTATGGAGAAAAGATCTATAGAGCTCTGCTGGAGGATGGAAAGGCTGATTAAGGCCTATGTGGGCAAAATCACTGGGATGCTGCTTGCTAAGTCGTACAATGGATGAGATACTGGAGTGTGTTGCAGACCATGCATTCCTGGATGCGGAAGCTCGGCGTGCATATGGCATCTTGCAAAGTGATGGTTGGAAGCCCGATGGTACAGAAGGCGCAGGCTTGGGAAAGACAACCACCTTTTCCCGAAAGCAGTACCACAACGCGCTCTACGAACTGGCATGTAAGAAAAGGAGATTTAGTCGACCAGTTGTGGGTGAAGCGGTGGCAACGTTGCTGAGTCAAGGCAAAGATGAACTTTGGAATGCGCTTTGGCTGGATACCAAGCGGTTTTTGCAGGAGCTTGATGGTGCAGTTGAATCCATGAGTAAGAGAGAAAACAAGCCAATGGAAGCCTACATGGATCCCGATCAGTATAAGAAAGCTCACCTGACGCCAAAAACTGTGTCGCCAGGGTACAGCAACTGTGCAAGTTTTTCAATCAGGGAAGGTGTCGCAGTGGAGATGAGTGTTCCTATGAACATCGTCGTTATGGTGAAGGTTGGCCAGGAGGAGGACCAACTGAGCCAAAGAACAGCCAAAAAGCTGGAGACGAGGATGGGGACATTGGTGACCCTCCTACGGAAGAAGGCGCAGTGGATGAGGCACAGCAGGAGCGGGAGGATTTAGCCTTCAGAGCCAAGTGCAACTTTGGTAAAGGTGCATCAAAGGGTGAGTCGGTGTCAGTCGAGCCAAAGAGGCAAATGTGTCTGTATTACAGCCAAGGAGGTTGTAAATATGGAAATTCTTGCAGATATTCGCACGATGAAAAAGCGGTTTTGGAAGGGACTTGGGAACCCGGCAGATCCTGGGACAATGCGTCTCGGAGGGCCCTAAGGGAAGCAGGGTTCCATCATTGCTGCTTCGACTACTACCTCAAAGGGAGATGTCGCGTGCGATATGGTTGCAAGTATTCCCACGAAGAAATGTCTGAAGAGCGACTGGCCCAACTGAAGCATCTGGTGATGTGGCGAACCATGTTTCGTTTCAAAGAGGAAGAGGATTGGAGATTTCCGACAGGAACACCTTTCAACCACCAGTAAGTGGGGGAGCGGAATCTTCATCATCTTCGGCACCACAGGCGTTGCAAATGACCAATGTGTCAAAGAAAACAGGTGAGGGTGACACACTGGATGGAGCAGATGGAGATGTACAAAAGGATTCGGTGGCAGAGTCTACCACGGTACGTCTTCAGAATCCTGAAGAGCCAATAGAACATTGGATGGCTCGCAACAACCACTTGTGGGTGTATACACCTCACGTAAGTGATGTTATGATCAAGCTTGGTGTAACCAATGTCAGAGAGCTACAAGAGTATATCTTTGTGGAGGATTTGGTGGACAAAGGAGTTAACAAGGTGACGGCCTGCAAAATTCTGCAATTGGTGGGTGGTGTTCAGTACCGGCCAATGTCGCCGGATGTGGCTGTTTCTACCAACGCATCGGTACGCATGGAGAAATCTTCTGGAAGCCGTGAAGCTGGAAGAGGTGGGGTGAGAACTATCTCTCAGGTGCGTGAAGCTGAAGGTCCTGGTACAAAGGAAATGCCGCGAGGGTCTTATCGAGAGATTTTCGACACCGGCAAGTACCGTGACGCTTGGACGCTTGCGCAGAGATCCCGCTGTGCGTGCAGAAGTTGCGATTGGTGGGAGTTGGAATGCCACCGGTGAACCCGCCAACAAAGGCGTATCGGTCAAGATCAAACCCTGTGAAAAGGGGAAGGCCCTTGCTGGATAAAAAAACAGGTGCGACAGGTGCCACGCTCTCGCTCACAACGGCGTGTGCAGCCGGCGGAAGTGGTGGAAAAGCCAAAGCCGCTGGAACCAGTTAAGCCCCGTGGTGGTTTGTCGTACCCATTCAGCAGAGCGTGGGCAGATTTGGTGGATGATGATGATCAGACGGGAGCTTTGGTCTCCTATGCTGATTCCTCAGGTGATTCAAGCGAGGAAGAAACCAACAGCGCGCGACACCTGAGGGAATTTTTTTTGCGAGAAAGGGATTTACAAAGAACTGCGACGCGTGGCAATGTTCCACTTGCTGGTTCTTCAAGCTCCAATGATGGGCAGAAAAAATCGGTTCACCTTGGCGAAGGGCGCGACAAAGCGTCGCGGGGGGAGACCCGCCAAGAAGTGACTTCTCAAGTTTTTTCGCTACCACAACCTTCTCGTCGAACTGAACAGTCTCAAAAAAGAGCAAGGGATGGCTCAGTTATCGTTGGTTCGCTGGCGGTGGGCTCCACGGATGAGGTTTTGCCTGGGCAAGGTGTTGCTGGACAGGTGAATGTATCTGAAAGCGCTCAAGTTCTTCCTGGGCAAGAAGTGGCTGGACAGGAGACGGCGCTGGAAGGAGCAGTGCAAATTTCTGGCGAGGAGACTGACCAAAAAGAGGGAGAAGGTAGGAGCAATGAACTCCGTGGTGATGGTGCGAAGATATTGGATGTTCGTCCGGTGAAGAAGGACCCTCAGCAATTGCTTATTAAAGGCCTTCTGAATCGGATTTATTGGAAGGTTGCTGTCGGCAAGTTGCCTGTGGGGCAAAGGGACTGTCAGAAGGGGTCCAATAAAATGGATCGGAATTTGGTTATTAGTATGTCCTCCGAAGGTGCAAGTGAACAGGATTTGAACCTGGCACTGGTGGACGATGCTGATCAGTCAATGGATGATGGTACAATGGTGGTTATGGTGTACGACCCACGAACGCTGATTCAGTCGCCAACAACTGATTGGGTTATGCGTCGCGGTTTGACCGATCGTACCATCTGGCCGGCAATAGCGACTGCAGCACAGAGGATATGTGCTGAAATGGTTCAAGTGGATGAACTGAATGCCCAGCTGGAGACTGGGACACTCCTTTTTCAAAGGAGAGATCAAGGACACTATGGTGATTTGCATCATTCGTTCCATGATAATCCGTGTTTGCCAGCGGTGGGAAATTATCCTCTTTCGGTGATGGGTGCATTGCTATCTCCTGGTCTGGAAGGGGAATTCAGAAATACTGAAAAGTTTGGAACTGCTATGGAGGCAATTGCCTACGATTGGAGTCGTAGTCCAGGCATGGAAGTTCACGTTGAACTTATGGCAAGGGTAGCCAAATTGGTTGCTCCGTTCCTTACGCTAGGAGGCCAAGGGTCAGTGGTGAATTCAGAATTTCTCTGGCAGCGCGGGAAGGCTCAAATGATGGAGTTCCTTCAGGCGGCGACATGTGCTGATCAATTGGAGGTTCTCTGGAACAGGATGGACGACGATGCCGATGAGGAAGTGGATCCTTCAGGGATGGTGCTGGAGATTCTCGGACAGAAAGATGCGGTACTTGATCAAGGGATCAATGAATCCCCTATTCCCATTGAAGATGCTAAGATGCTGGAGGTGAGACAATTGGTGACCCTGGAAGGAATGGCAAAGCCCCAGAAGTTTCTCCAGAAGAGGAGACATCCAGTGGTTTGTCAAGATTGGCTTGCACAAGGATGTTCTTGTGGTCGGTGTATTCTCGTGTCGCTTCCAACTGGGATTTCTCTACGCAGGACCGCACTACTGGTAGGATCTTTGACAGCACGAAGGGGTATCCTGGTGAAGGACCGGATAATGGTGACGATTTTTCCTCTAAGAGGAACTTACCCTGGATCTCTGAAGATTACCTCGACGAAGTGATGTCAAAAAAGATGGAAAGGTCTTCAGATATGGATGGGTTGGATGGGTTTGTTCCGGGAAGTGAGGGACAGTCGGAAAAGGTAGAGGTGGAGAATGTTACTGCCTCTAGTATTCTTATGGCTCTTTGGAAAAAGGGATATAGAGCTGGGTATAGGAGGTTGTGTCGTTCGAATGTATCTGGATGCAAGGTTGGAGCAATGAAACATCCAATCAAAAGGGTGCAGAAGATCGGCACTAGAAAGGCCTTCGTGAAAATATTCAATGCTTTTGGATCGTCTCAGCATGGCTCAGGAGTTGGTGGAAAACCAATCATGAAGGTGGTAGGACCGAGGCCAGGTTTTCCAGCTGTACTCAAAGCATCAAATACTGATAGCACCTTGGGTGAAGGGAGCAGTTCTCAGGTACATGGCAATGTTCATGTAGAGCAGAATCGCCCTATGGACCGGTACGAGGCGGAGCGTTTGGAGAAGAGGAAGAAAGGCTTCTGCTATTGGTTCAGCAGGGGAAAAGATCGCTGCAAATTTGGTGAACATTGCAAATTCATCCATTCAGAAGATGATGTGGTGCTACAATCGTATTGGTGCAAGTACTATGTGGCTGGGAGACACTGCTTCTCTGGAAAGGACTGTAAGTTCTCACACAATGCAACTGGTGTAAGGTGTATCCAGTTTGCTCAGTCTGGGAAGTGCCGTTATGGGGACAAGTGTGTCTTTGAGCATGGTGATCCGCTGGATGAACAGAGGCCAAGGTCTCCAAGGACGCCCCCAAGGGATGGTCCAGGGAGAAGTTCTGGTACAAGAGGTGGAGGAAAGGAGATCTCTCCTGAACGGTTTGATGAAGAAGAGGAGGATTTCATGGTTTATGACGATGATACCAAAATGGTAGAACTGCTGATGGAGGCGATTTCATTTATGTCCAATGGCAAGTCAGATTTGGCTCGTGCAGAGGCGGACCCAGTGTTCAAACTCCTGAAGTTCAATGGAGACGCTGAACAGATGGATACAGAATGGTGTTCATGGACCACTGGTATGCTGTTGCTGGAACTTCACGAAATAGTGAAGTCGTATGAGGTTTCGCTGGCGGACGTGGAAGAATGGGTCAATGACCTGAGGATATGGTTCGAGCGAGCCAACGTTGAAGAAGAGAGAGATCCCAAAAGGGGCAAAAAGAGGTCCCTAGAAAGGGAGTCCAGCAAGGATATTCCTGCCGAAAAGGAGGTGGTTGGAACTTCGGAGACGGATGTTGCCGTTGAGGAAGAGGTAAAAAAGGTCAAAAAGAAGAGGAAAACTGCAGCTAGCGAGGATCCTTATACTCTTATGGTTCCAAAGCCGAAGAAGATGCCGGCGAACATTGAGAAGGGTGGATCATCATCCAATGCGGTGGTTTCTGCAGGGGAAAAAGCCTCTTCGAGAACGCGCACAAAGTCAAGCGTCGTGGGAAAGACGAAGAAGAAAGAGAAAAGTCAAAGCCCCAAGAAGGAAGAGGTGGTAGTGGTGAAAGGTCCTGAGGAAAAGGATCGTTCCTCTGATGTGGATGCGCAAGCGTCTACTACTGTGGATGCAGAGCTGGGTCAATCTTGCCAAGCAATTGAGGACGCGAAGAGAGAAGGATTGGTATCCTCAATTCAAAGGTGCGTGCAGGATCCTGTTCTTACAGTGTCGGACCTGGAGTAGATTCTGCTGCGACTTCACCTAAGTATCGATGCCCATCGGAAGAAGAAGTGACTGGATGGTATTGATGAGGGAATGGTTTTTCTCTTTCTGAAGACAGGTGCGCTGGAACAGCCAATGTGCTGAAAATATGGTGGTTACTATTAAGGGTATGGAAATCCCTGATAGTAGAAGTCAGTAGCTTTTTGCGTAGCGAAGACCACGGTTCGTGGTGAAGAAGACTGAAGAGTCTTCAATGACAAGAGAATCATGGTGAAAAAAGATTCTCTGTGGTAAAAGGTGTTTAGCCAATGTGCTATAAATTCGTCCTGGATGACGTAAAACCATAATGTGCATTCCAAGCAGCTGGCTGCTGCCCTAATGGCGGTTTTTGGCCAAAAGTCTGCACCTCCAATGTGTGTCCTAGGAAATCCTAGGACAGGGGGAGTGCGGAGCTGCAGTTGGTATTGTAGAAAAGAGTTGGTGTTGAAAGTTGAAGGGTCAATGTACCTGGTAATCTTCATGGCTCAAGACTGGGCCATGCGCCTGGTAGCAAAAAAGAGTTTCGAGTTCTTGGTGTTTGCTGGTTGGTTCAGGGTGAAACCTCTGGCGACTGTTAGGGTTGAGAAACTTTCCCTTCCCCTTTCGGTTGCCCCCCGTACCCGAAACCCTAAACCCT
The DNA here is from genome assembly GCA_905221605.1 of Symbiodinium natans. Classification (NCBI taxonomy): domain Eukaryota; class Dinophyceae; order Suessiales; family Symbiodiniaceae; genus Symbiodinium; species Symbiodinium natans. The sequence goes on along the minus strand of CAJNDS010000570.1, from coordinate 12,481 downwards.
AAACCCTAAACCCTAAACCCTAAACCCTAAACCCTAAACCCTAAACCCTAAACCCTAAACCCTAAACCCTAAACCTCTCTATCATAATGAATTTAAACCCTAATTCAAAAGTGCAAAAGCGACCCAATCCGTCAGTGTAAAAAACCTGTCCAGGCAGAAACTGCTTCTCTGGGCTGACACCTGGAGGGTATACAGCGTTCGCGTCTACTACCCCGGCGCTTCGTGCATGGGACACAGACCCAGATGCAGCAGAGGTATAACTCTTCTCCTCCACTCTATGCATTGGTATGCGCCAGAAGCTCCTTCAACGCATGCTTGACGGTCGCCATATCTTCTCCTTGATCCACACCAGTAGTGTCAGCTCTTCCTCTACTCGTGTCTCTCCAATGTCACCTCTTTCCATTTGACCCATCAAACCTGACAATGGCCTCTCAGCTTGCACAGGTTCTCGATCCCGAAGATCTGGCAGCGAAGGTGGTCTCCTCGTATTTTCACCACTTCTATCCCCTCCGTTTGCGGGAAGACTTGCCGGCCTTGATTGCCTCAGTCTCATTTCCTCAAGAGCCCGCTCGCTCCAGAAAGGATTCGCTGCTGGAACCGGAACCACTTCATTTTCGACGTGAGAAGTTTGTTGCATCATTGCAACTTCCCTTCCATCCGTCAGTGCTTGCACCACTTGTTGTTGTTCTTCACCCCCATCACCACGATTTTCTTCGGCTTCATTGGCCGCGGATGACAGTCCAGGTTCAGATCGACGCCGCAACATGTCCATTGCACCAAACAAGTACACCTACGGGGGAGACCGAAAGGGGAAAAGAACTCAACCCTAACAGTCGCCAAGAGTTGCACCCTGGACCAACCAAAACACAACACACAAACCCAAACCACAGGGCGCTCTACTTTTTCTTTCAGGCACATGGCCCAGTCTTGAGCCAATAAGGTAACGGGTTTTCCAACCCTTTGAAATACTACCTTTTGTACAAACTGCAGCTCCGCACCCTAAACCCTGAACCCTAAACCCGCCCGCCACCCCTCTCCTTCTGTGGGTAGGCGCGGGCGTCGAGCGCCAGTGAGACCATGGCAGGCTCTGCTGAGCTGCAGAGCCTGCCAACCGCGCAGCCGCAGTCTCGATCCACAGCTTAGCGTACAGCCTAGTGGCACTGCCTTGCAGCGGCGCTTCAAGAGTGCAACGGATTTCCGTTTCCACATGAGAAAAAAGGCAGGTGATCCGCTACGAATAGCCAAGCAACCACCAATCACACCCACGGTCAGTACATGCACTATACAAGCACAGGTGCAAAACAACGTGGTCAGCTCAATGATGTATCGCACTCAGAAGCAATCAGTTGAGGACCTCCATGGAGAGTTCGGAACTACAGTGACTCGTCGCATCGCGCAAGTTGCCTCATTGTCCGAACTAGCCACGGGCCAACCCACAGATGCCCAAGGGCTAGGTGGGGAGCAGGAGCGAACAGTCCACAACGAATGTCGCCACATTTCCTTCCAGCTATTGCGTTCGAAGGTGAGAGCTCCATGAGTTTGGACATCAGAGCAATTCCATACATTGTCGTATCCTGATTGGAACTCCTGTGGCCGCGGCCGAAGAGCCGGCACACACAAATGCCCAAGTATCAAGACTAAGGGCACAGTCATAACGACAGTCACACGACCTTGGGTAGAATCTTGCCCACGTTGCCCATATATATGCTGTGTTCCGCATTGCTTCAGCGCTTGAAAGCTGTTCAGGGTTGTTGCATGTCGCTTGCCCCGGCCCCTGCGGACAGGACCGGAACCCTCACACCATACGCAGACCCAACTAGGTGTATAATCTTGAACAGGCTGTAGAGATATCTGCGTACCCCGGACTTGGGACCGGGCCGGCTCTTTTGTGTTTGGCTGACACCCATCATCCAGCAAGCGCCACTTTGACGATAACACTTCCTGTCCTGCATCAGAGCGCCGTCAGCACGACCGTAGTCCTGGAGATTCGGAAGACGGAGGGAAAAAGTTGTGTGTTGCGACTGAGGAGGTCTCTTCGTTTGGTGCCAAGATTCCTGCCATTCAAGGGGAAAAAGAAGCTTCTGGAATAGCTGGAGACACGGAAGATCTGAAAGATGAGGCCTGGAGCGCCAATGATGCGCGGGTCGATGCGCCAGATAGTACCTGGAGTGCGAAGGAAGCACGGGTTGAGGTGCATATGGTGTTACGTTCCACGGGCGACTGCAACAATGGCGCGCAGGTCTCCGCAGCAGCTGATGATGGAGGTTCACAGGTGGACGCACTGGTGCAACCTGAAGTTAGCCGCGAGGAACGAAATAGCAAGGGCTACACCGGAGCCGATGAGGCAGCTGTGGTCAATGATGGTGGCAATTCTCCTTTGGAAACCATGGAACCAAAGGAGCCTGCGGTGGAAGAAAGTGTGCCTGCCGTGGATGATCAACTCAATCGCCCTGCAGTGGAAGAAAATTTGCCTGCTGCAGAAGGTGTGACAAAGGACTCCAATGATGGGTCCACTCCCATGAAGGGAGAAGTGTTGCCGTCTGGAAGTTCGCCGGAAGTCGACACCGAGCGAACTGCAGCAGATGAGGCAAAGCCTTTGGCGGAGAAAAAGGGAGGTCCTGAAATCCAGGAGCACAAGGGAGATGAGCCTGTGGGACTCGTGGAGCAGGACGAGCAGTGTGACCCAAAGGTGAAGACAAAGGATGCGCCAGGAGCCGATGATACAGAGGTGGTTTCTGAAGAGCATGCAAAGAAAGTGCCCCGAGCGGGAGCCTTGGAATCACCTGGGAACCATTGCTATCAAGAGGGAGATGAGATCATGGGTCTAGTGCGCTGCATCAATGGGTATGGAGCTTTTTCTTTTTTGGACCTTGGTAATTTGAATGTATTGATTCCTGCAGAAGGGAACAATACGTGTCAGTTCAGATTTGGTGATACTGTCAATGGAACAGTGAAACGAGTGGAAGATGATGGTACCATAATCTTGGACACCTGTCTGGTTTTGGAAGAGGACGTGGAGGACTCTTCCTCGACGCTGCGGAAATGGAAACCCAGCGGCTGGAGTACGTGGTGGACGGATTCATGGTATGCTGGTCAATGGTACCAAGATTCCAACGGTCAATGGGACTGGAAACAGGAGGAAGAGCAATCCGATGAAGGGCTTGTGGTACAGGAGTTATCCTCAGAAGAACGAGAGGAAAGGCAACTTTATGGAGAAAAGATCTACAAAGCTCTTCTGGAGAATGGAAACGAAGATGAGGCCTATGTTGGCAAAATCACTGGGATGCTGTTGGGTCGCCCGATGGAAGATTTACAGGAGTGTGTTGCAGATCATGCATTCCGCAATGCGGAAGCTCGGCGCACGTATGGCATCTTGCAAAATGATGGTTGGAAGCCTGATGGTACAGAAAGCACAGGCTTGGGAAAGTTAACCACTTTTTCCCGAAAACAGTACCACAACGCGCTTTTCGAACTGGCATGCAGAAAAAGGAGATTTACTCGACCAGTTGTGGGTGAAGCGGTGGCAACGGTGCTGAATCAAGGGGAAGATGAGTTTTGGAACGCGCTTTGGTTGGACACCAAGCTATTTTTGCAGGAGCTTGATGGTGCAGTGCAATCCATGAGCAAAAGGGAGAACAAGCCAATGGAAGCCTACATGGACCCTGACCAGTACAAAAAGGCTCACATGACTCCACAGACTGTGTCACCTGGATACAGCAAACTGTGCAAGTTCTTCAATAAGGGAAGGTGTCGCAATGGCGATGGTTGTCCCTATGAGCATCGTCGTTATGGTGAAGGTTGGCCAGAAGGGGGGTCAACTGATCCAAAGAACAGCCAAGAAGCTGATGATGAGGATGGGAACATCGGTGACCCTCCCACAGAGGAAGGTACAGTGGATGAGGCACAGCAGGAGCGGGAGGATTTAGCCTTCCGGGCCAAGTACAATTTTGGCAAAGGTGCATCAAAGGGTGAACTTACGTCGGGTGAGCCAAAAGCTCGTCTGTGTCTGTATTACAATCAAGGTGGTTGTAAATATGGGACTACACGCAGGTATCTTCACAACGATGACATAGCATTGGAGGGGACTTGGGAGCCCGGCAAATCTTGGGACAATGCTTCCAGGAAGGCACTAAGGGACGCAGGGTTCCACCATTGCTGTTTCGATTATTACCTCAGAGGACGTTGCCGGAAAGGGTCAAATTTCTGCAAGTACTCCCACGACGAGATGTCAGATGAGCGGCTGACGCTCCTGAAACACTTGGTACAGGTGGCCAATCAGGTCCGGTTTGAAAAAGAGAGAGGATGGGAAATTTCGGACAGAAGCACTTTTCAGCCACCTGCGAGTGGGGGAGCTGACTCTTCCTCATCCTCGGCACCAAAAGCGCTGCAAATGACCAATGTGTCACAAAAAGAAGGTGAAAAAGGTATTCTGGATGAAGCAGCTGATGAACAAAAGAATTCGGTGGCTGAATCCACTGGTACTCGGCTTCAAAATCCGGAGGAGCCAATTGAAAATTGGATGGCTCGCAACGAACACCTGTGGGTGTATACCCCTCATGTAAGTGAGGTGATGATTACGCTTGGTGTGACCAATGTGTCAGACTTGCAAGAGTTCATCTTTGTGGAAGATTTAGTTGACAAAGGGATCAACAAAGTGACCGCGTGCAAAATTCTGCAATTGGTTGGTGGTGTCCGATATCGTCCGGGAGGACCGGAAAAAGCAGTTCCTTCCGATGCATCTGTACGGGTACAACAATCTTCTGGGAGCAAAGGAACTGGAAGAGCGGCGGTGCGAACCCTCGCTCAGGTGCGTGAAGCTGAAGACTCCGGTGCAAAACCATGCCGAGAGGCTCCTATCGGGAGTTTTTTGATAAGGTCAGGTACCGTGATGCTTGGACGCTTGCGCAGAGGTCTCCGCTGTGCGTACAGAAGCTGCAGTTGGTGGGAGTTGGAATGCCGCCGGTGAATCCACCAACAAAAAAGTATCGGTCAAGATCAACCCCTGTGAGAAGGGGAAGGCCCTTGCTGGACAAAAAACAGGTGCGACAGGTGCCACGCTCTCGGTCACAACGACGAGTGCAACCGGCGGAAGTGGTGGAAAAGCCGAAGCCGCTGGAACTGAAGCCTCGTGGTGGGTTGTCGTATCGGTTCAGCAGAGCTGGGCAGATGTGGTGGATGATGATGAACAGGCGGAGGCCTTGGTCTCGTATGCCGCTTCCTCAAGCGATTCAAGCGAGGAGGAGACCAATGCCACGCAACGCCTGAAGGAAATCTTCTTGCAAGAAAGGGATTCACAGAGAACTGCGATTCGTGGCAATGTTCCGCAGAGTGGTTCTTCAGGCTCCAATGACGGGCCGAAAAAATCGGTGCACCTTGGCGAAGGGCGCGACAAAGCGTCGCGGGGGGAGACCCGCCAAGAAGTGACTTCACAAGTTTTTTCGCTACCACAACCTTCTCGTCGAGCTGAACGGTCTCAAAAAAGAGCAAGGGATGGCTCAGTTATGGTTGGTTCGCTGGCGGTGGGCTCCACGGATGAGGTTTTACCTGGGCAAGGTGTTGCTGGACAGGTGAATGTCTCTGAAAGCGCTCAAGTTCTTCCTGGGCAAGAAGTGGCTGGACAGGAGACGGCGCCGGAAGGAGCAGTACAAATTTCTGGCGAGGAGACTGACCAAAAAGAAGGAGAAGGTGGGAGCAATGAACTCTGTGGTGATGGTGCGAAGATATTGGATGTTTGTCCGGTGAAGAATGACCTTCAGCAATTGCTGGATAAAGGCCTTCTGACTCGGATGTATTGGAAGGTTGCTGTTGGCAAGTTGCCTGTGGGGCAAAGAGACTGCCAAAAAGGGTCCAATAAGATGGATCGAAATTTGGTTATTAGCATGTCATCCGAGGGTGCAAGCGAACAGGAAGAGAACCTGGCACTGGAGGACGATGCTGATCAGTCAATGGGTGACGGTGCGATGGTAGTTATGGTGTATGATCCAAGGACGCTGATTCAGTCGCCAACAACTGATTGGGTTATGCGTCGGTCGTTCCGTCTGGCCAGCAATGGCGTACATGGCACAGAGGATATGTGCTGAAATGGTTCAAGTGGATGAAATGAATGCCCAGCTAGGGACTGGAGCACTCCTTTTTCAAAGGAGAGATCAAGGACATTATTGTGACCTGCATCATTCGTTCCATGACAACCCGTGCTTGCCGGCGGTGGGAAATTACCCTCTTTCGGTGATGGGTGCCTTGTTGTCTCCTGGTCTGGAAGGGGAATTCAAAAATACTGACAAGTTTGGAACTGCTATGGAGGCAATTGCCTATGATTGGAGTCGCAGTCCAGGCATGGAAGTTCACATTGAACTTATGGCGAGGGTAGCCAAATTGGTTCACCCGTTCCTGAATCTTGGAGCCCAGGGGTCGGTGATGGTTTCGGAATTTCTCTGGCAGCGCGGGAGGGCCCGGTTGATGGAGTTCCTTCAAGCGGCGACTTGTGCGGACCAATTGGAGGCTCTCTGGAAAAGGATGGATGACGATGCTGATGAAGAGGTGGATCCTTCGACAGCGGTGCTGGAAGTTCTTGGACCAGAGGATGCGGTACTTGATCAAGGGAACAATGAATCCCTTATTCCCATTGAAGATGCTGGAGGTGAGACAAGTGGTGACACTGGAGGGGATGGCAAAGCGCCAGAAGTTTCTCCGGAAGAGGAGACATCCAGTGGGTCATCAAGACTGGCGGACACAAGGATTTTCTTGTGGTCAGTGTACTCCCGCGTGGCTTCTAATTTCTCTATGCAGGACCGCACTACTGGTAAGATCTTTGACAGCACAAAAGGGTATCCTGGTGAAGGACCAAACAATGATGACAATCCTTCCTCTAAGAGGAACTTACCCTGGATCTCGGAAGACTACCTCGACGAAGTGGTGTCAAAAAAGATGGAAAGGTCTTCAGATATGGATGGGTTTGTTCCGGGAAGTGAGGGACCATTGGAAAAGGTAGAGGTGGAGAATGTTACTGCCTCTAAAATTCTTATGGCTCAGGGATATAGAGCTGGGTATAGGAGGTTGTGTCGTTTGAACGCATCTGGATGCAAGGTTGGAGCAATGAAACGTCCAATCAAAAGGGTGCAGAAGATTGGCACTAGAAAGGCCTTCACGAAGATGTTCAATGTTTTTGGATCGTCTCAGCATGGCTCAGGAGTTGGCGGAAAACCAATCATGAAGGTGGTAGGACCAAGGCCAGGTTTTCCAGCTGTACTCCAAGCACCAAATACTGATAGCACGTCGGGTGAAGGGAGCAGTCCCCAGGTACATGGCAATGTTCATGTAGAGCACAATCGCCCTATGGACCGGTGCGAGGCAGAGCGCTTGGAGAAGAGGAAGAAGGGCTTCTGCTATTGGTTCGGTAAGGGGAAAGATCGCTGCAAATTTGGTGAAGACTGCAAATTCATCCATTCCGAAGATGATGTGGTGCTACATTCGTATTGGTGCAAATACTATGTGGCAGGGAGAGAATGTTTCGCTGGAAAGGATTGTGGGTTCTCGCATGATGCAACTGGTGTCAGGTGCATCCAGTTTGTTCGGTCTGGAAAGTGTCGTTATGGTGACAGGTGTGTCTTCGAGCATGGTGTTCCGCTGAATGAACAGAGGCCAAGGTCTCCAAGGACGCCCCCAAGGGATGGTCCAAGGAGAAATTCTGGTGCAAATGGTGGAGAAAAGGAGATTTCTCCTGAACAGTTCGATGATGGTGAGGAGGATTTTATGGTTTATGACGAAGATACCAAAATGACGGAACTGTTGATGGAGGCGATTTCATTTCTGTCCGATGGCAAGCCAGATTTGGCTCCAGCAGACACGGACCCATTGTTCAAACTCCTGAAGTTCACTGGAGATACTGACCAAATGGATCAAGAATGGGTTTCGTGGACCACTGGTATGTTGACCGTGCTGGAACTTCTCGAAGTAGTGAAGTCGTATGAGGTTTCGCTCGCGGAGGTGGAAGAATGGGTCAATGACCTGAGGATATGGTATGAGCGAGCCAATTTGGGAGAAGAAAAGGATTCCAAAAGAGGCAAAAAGAGGTCCCTAGAAAGGGAGTCCAGCAAGGATATTCCTGCCGAAAAAGAAGTGGTTGAGACTTCGGAGACGGAGGTTGCCGTTGAAGAAGAGAAGAAAAAGGTAAAAAAGAAGAGGAAAGCTGCAGCTATCGAAGATCCTTACACTCTCATGGTTCCAAAGCCGAAGAAGATGCCGACGATCATTGAGAAGGGTGGATCAACATCCAATGTGGTGGTTTCTGCAGTGGAAAAATCCTCGAAGACGCGCACAAAGTCAAATGTCGGTGGAAAGACAAAGAAGAGGGAGAAAAGTCAGAGTCCCAAAAAAGAAGAGGTGGTAATGGTGCAAGGTCCTGAGGAAAAGGATCGTCCATCTGATGCGGATGCACCAGTGTCTACCACTGTGAATGCAGAGCTGGGTCAATCTTGCCAAGCGATTGAGGACGCAAAGAGAGAAGGATTGGTATCCTCAATTCAAAGGTGCGTACAGGATCCTGTGCTTACAGTTTCGGACCTAGTATATTCTGCTGCAACTTCACCTCAAGATTGCCAACAATCGGAAAAGAAGTGATTGGATGGTATGGATGAAGGGATGGTTTTTCTCTTTCTGGAGACAGGTGCGCTGGAACAGCCAATGTGCTGACAATGTGGTGGTTACTATTAAGGGTATGGAAATCCCTGATAGTAGAAGTCAGTAGCTTTTCGCGTAGCGAAGACCACGGTTTGTGGTGAAGAAGGCCAAGGAGTCTTCAATGATGAGAGGATCATGGTGAAAAGAGATTCTCTGTGGTTAGTGGGTTAGCCAATGTGCTATAATTTCGTCCTGGATGACGTTAAACCATATTGTGCATTTCAAGCAGCTGGCTGCTGCTTTAATGGCAGTTTTTGGCCAAAATATCTGCACCTCCAAGGTGTCCTAGGAAATCCTAGGACAGGGGGAGTGCGGAGCTGCAATTGGCATTGTAGAAAGGAGTTAGTGTTGAGGGTTGGAAGGGTCAATGAACCCGGAAATCTTATTTGGCTCAAGATGGCCCAGAGCCGTCCGCTTTTCGTTGAAAAGGTTGTGTCCGTGTGTTGGGTGTTGGGTCTTGTGGGAGGTAGTAGTCCCGACCCTTCTCCCTTAGCCTTTCCCTCTAGGGTGGGATTCTTTTCTTACTGGTTCGATCTGGGAAATCCATATAGGCAACTGTTAAGGGTTGGTTTCTTTCCCTTTTCCCCTTCGGTTGCCCCCGTACCCTAAACCCTAAACCCTAAACCCTAAACCCTAAACCCTAAACCCTAAACCCTAAAGCCCTCCATGCCCAAGAGCCATAGAAGCGGTCAGAGCCATCGCGTAGCAGGAGGCGCCAGCTATCACCTAAAAAAGGTGCCCCGCTATTGGGACAAGTCAGAGCCGTGGTGCTTATTATTACTACTACTACTACTACTACTACTACTACTACTACTACTACTCCTACTCCTACTACTACTACTACTACCACCACTACTAGTACAAGTACTAGCGCACCCCCGGCTGCCTGGTCTGTCTGCGTCTGGGAACACCCGAGTTGCGGTATTTCCCATGCATTCGCGGTTTCGTGTCAAAAAGCGGAAAAGTGCATTTTTAGGACCACTACTTTTGGGAAGGGAAAAGGCAGGATTGGCATGCTTTGCTTGTCTCTTGGCCCTGCCGTGCAAGTTTAGGGTTAAGGGGAGATGCTGTGCTTGTCTCTTGGCCTGTTGTTGTGTTCATGCTCAAATATTCTTTCAGTGAATGCTGAGAACAGAGACGTCGGCTATTCTGATCTATTCTGTGCAAAGGGGCCAGGGCAATTGCCGACTGATGTAAATGATTCTGGAAGGCTTGGGATTGCCATGTGTTACTGAGAAGCCAGGAAAGCTTTCGCACTTTATGATCAAAATGGTGATGGAGAGCGAGACCGAGCAGGTTTGCAATTGTGATGTTGGCAACTGATGGCAGCTGCGGAGGAGTAGCGGTACGTAGTGGCAATAAGCATTTCGAGAACACAATTGTATCTGTTCCAAGGTATTGGATCGGGCTGAGTTCTTCACCATGTTGCACAAGCTGGATGAAGAGTGCTTTGGCAGCCACAAGTGGCAAGACTTTGTTGCAAACGCTTTGACAGCTGCCGAAGCTTTCACTTTGCCGAGGTTCTTCACCCCTCACGTGGTCGACGTGCTGCTCAAGGAGGTGGGGGTATGAGGGGAGAGCGGAGCGCACAACACATTCCCCTCGCCTTCGATTCACTTTGTCCCGCTCCCGCTCCCGCTCCCGCTCCCGCTCCCGCTCCCGCTCCCGCTCCCGCTCCCGCTCCCGCTCTCTCTCTCTCTCTCTCTCTCTCTCTTCTTGGCTTCATTTCTCCTTATGAGAGGGCAGCATAGGGCGGCCGTGGTAGGCCGCAGGCCCGATTTCCGGTCCTTTTTGGTCCTCTGGGAAGAGGATTGAAAGCCTCAAAAAGCTTCGAATAGCTTGAGCTTGTCAGTGTCAGGCGGACGTGGACCAGGACGGCAAGATCTACTACCACGAGTTCGTGCGTTGGATTTGCCAGGACAGTGTTTGAAGCACTTAAACAGATTTTTTGAGACTGCTGAAGCACAATACGTTGACATCAGTCGCATGTTTGCACGGCAACCCGTGAAATCTTTTCACACCTTTTCACATGACAGCCACAGCCACCATGCCCTGACCTAAGCAATCGGCGCGAAAGCAGCGACAACTCTCGACTCAACCAAAAGAGGCAAATTGTACAATCAGTGCACACAGTCACGGTCTTGTTTGGACCCAAATGCCTCTGAAGTGTCCCGCGGACCTGGAGGTTGAGAAATGTTGAGTTTCTTTCAACATAGTTGAAAACACGTGTCCTCAGAGCACGGATGGTCCGCTGAATGTAGGGCTCCCTTTTTTGCGAAGAACTCCACATGGGTGCTGTCCACTTCATGGTCCTTCTCTGCTCCCCGTTTTGCTCACCGATGCGCTCTGCGGAATTTGTGTTTTGTTTTTTGCTCGGCCAGCCCTTTTCATTTTTTTCTCGGCCAGCCGCGCCCCGGGTGTTGTGTCATATGAGACTGCGATTACGCGAGTAAGGAAACTGAACACTTTGACGATGTCTGTAGGCTTTTGGCTTGCAGTTGCCCTCCCAGTCCTGTGCAGTACTGCTGGGACCGAGGGGATAGCTACCCCAAACGGTACTCCTCTGTCTGCTGTCCCTGCCAGCTGAACTTTGAGGTAAGACCGAGTTTGGTTTACCTTCTCATCCCTAAACTCTGGCTGAAAAGCTGGCAGACAGTGGAGCACCTTTCCTTCAGAGAATAGCCGCTTGAGGAAAAGTGTGGTGAGTTTCCTTAAATATGTATCTCTTTATACAATAAGCTCAATATAATCTGTTGTCGGAGAACAAGTGAGAAAATAGAGAAAATAGAGTCTTTTTTTGTCCCCCTCTCTCTCTCTCTCCGAAAATAAAGACAGTAGAGGCTGACGCGGCTGGTTTTGATCGCTTCCTTGCCAGCATGACAGACAACGTCGGTCCTTCGCAGTTTGTTGTGGAGGCTTGGGTCCGCATGTTGTGGCGCACGGAGTGTCTTTTTTTGGCTAGGCCAGCGCATGCTTCACGAGGACTTTGATCTTTCGGATGTGCAGCGTGTTCCCGTGCTTCGAATCAGTCGGTGCGGCAAGCGTCTCAATGACAGCCTCGATGCAGACTGGGCAGGGCATACTCCGCAGTCTCGATGCCGCCAAAAAGGATGTCGCTGTGGGGGTCTATGTGGACTTGGGGTGGTGGTGGGGGTGAGGGTTGAAGCGGGTGTAGCAGTGGTGGTGTTGCTTCGTCGTGAGTGGTTGCGGGAAAGAAGGTTTTGGTTGGCGGTGGCTTGGCGAGGGTCTCCGTCTCCGCGTCCTTCAGGGGCAGGATTGGGCGGTGTATGCGGAAAGAACTATAAAGAACTGCGAGACCTGGTCTGGGTAGGTGGGATGATGACGATCATGTTGATGGCATTGCAATGCAACTCATGATGTTGAGGACAAACTACCCGCCGCATGGTTTCCGTGGTAGAATTACACGTCCGTTTTCAAGTCTCCCTTGGCATTTCGTGTTCCCCACACACACACACAGCGCACACAGACACTCAGCACGCACACACACACACACAGAGACACACAGAGACACACAGAGACACAGAAAAACACAGAGACACACAGAGGCACACAGAGACTCACAGAGACACACAGAGGCACACAGAGACTCAAAGAAACACACAGAGACACACAGACACACAGAGACACACACACACACACACAGACACACACACACACACACACACACACACACACACACACACACAGAGACACACACAGACACACACAGACACACACAGACACACACAGACACAGACACAGACACAGACACAGACACAGACACGGACACGGACACGGACACGGA
>CAJNDS010000569.1:890231-935231 GCA_905221605.1 Symbiodinium natans | reverse complement strand
TTCGTTGTCGACTTTGGTCGGTTTGCAGAGGTCAAGCTTGGCATGCACTAACGTTCTTCCATTGCTTTTGGCTATCTTGGAAGGCCATGACTCATCATGCAGAAGTTCTTTCAGATGGAAGTGTGCAAAAGCAGGAGGGGTCCCCATCATTGGTGGGTGCTTTACAGCAGGTGAATGCTGGGTCAGTCGGGGCGTTTGCCATTGTAAGTAAAGTCAGACGGGGCACAGTGGGCCGGTGCCGCCGGGGTCAAGGCTTCTGTTTCCTTTCAGGGAGGTGGCTGGAGCATGGACAAAGGGTTGCAAGGGTTCGAGACCTGGTCAAGCAGTTTGCAGGACTCAGCACTTCTCATGCGCCGAGAGTTGGGTCGAACAAATGCGCCTTGGAGATTCACGCTGGTAACTAGACATCGCACAGTTCCTTAGGACAAATGGGATGAGGTTTGTTGCACGGCTTTTGCACGGCCTGGCGCCTGCTCGGAGTGTCGTAGACTTGTCGTGGAGTCAAAGCGTGGAGTGAAGGGTGTCTTGTTGCGTGGACCTTAGGAATGTTGGCGGGATGATGTCTGGACGTCGGTCTGTCCCAAGTACGAGTCGCAGCTGCAAGAAGCAGGACAACCCCATTTCACATAGACCTTAAAATCTGAACCCGGTCATGCTCAAGGGTTGAGGTGGGTTCCCCATGGTTAATCATCTGCCGTCTGGCAAAGTGGGCTAAGGGCTTCTGTAGCGATGCAGAAATCAGAGGTTCATCCGCTCAGGATCAGAAGAAATGCACAAGCTATACAGAAAAGGATTGTGCCTCCAGCTGTGGCACTGGTAAGATCTGCATGAAGCTGCAGATGAGAAGCGCGGCTGCAGATAGACATGGCAGTATCTGCCACTGCAAGTCAAGTTAAGCCAGCTTCCATGTCATCGCTGTCACTGCCTGCCACTTCTTGCCTACGGCCAGCTTCTCACAGAGAAAGAGAGAGAGCGAGAGAGAGCGAGAGAGAGAGAGAGAGAGAGACGGAGAGAGACAGAGAGAGACAGAGAGAGACAGGGAGAGACAGAGAGAGACAGAGAGAGACAGAGAGAGACACAGAGAGACAGCGAGAGAGAGAGAGAGAGAGAGAGCTAAGAGAGGGGACAGAGGGACAATGCAACACATGTATTAGGCCCGCTTAGCTACACCTGCTGTTCCGACATCGACTCGACAGCGTCCTCGAATTCAGCAGCATCTGGATCGGATGCCTCGGACAGCTCGGATGCCTGGCAAAGTAAATCTGAAGTCTGGCCGAGTTTATCGCTGTATTCCACTTGTGCGACATGCATCGAAATGTCTCCGTGCCATTCTGTGCCTCAACAATCTGCTGGCAAGCCGACGAGACGAGAGCATCTCGGAAGCGTGCACCCGAGGCAGATGCCAGGCTGTCGGCTGCTCAAGAGGCGCACGGGCCCAAAGGCAAAGAAGATTCAGAAAGTGGGCATTCTCGGCAATCCACGTCTGGCATCCACGTGACGGAGCAGAAAACCTTGGACAAGGATGCGAAGGACGTGAAGGACGCGAAGGATGCGAAGGACAGGAAAGACGCGAAGGACGTGAAGGACGAGCTGTCTGCGCTGGAGAAGAAGAAGCAGGAGGCTGAAGGGTTTGAGCCTCTTGGAAAGTGTGAATTCGGGTATGGCAGATGATGCGAAAACTCAGAATCACTGCACCCCTCTTGGGTTTGAGTTGACCGCGGCAATCACCCGGTAGTCGTCATAGCCAGTCACAGGAGTCATAGGCATAGATGTGTGGCCGAACAGGACCGGCCAAGCCTCAGAAGTGTGTGTTGTGTGTTCTGGGTTGCCCCCTAGAAGCCTCATGTTGTCCTGGGAAAAGCCAGAAATCCGCTCTGCAGGCTGAAGAACAGGTCAGGAAATTGGAGGAGGAGAGGCAAAGACTGGCGAAAGATGCGGGCATGGACAACCTTGACAAGCAGGCAATGAGGGCACCCGCTGCATAGCTTCCCCGGAATGTCCAGAGCTCGAAGTTCGAAGCAGGCACCACACCAAGAGCCAGAAGCCGAGAAGCCTGGGCCTCAGAGCTTCTTGTGGAGCCCTTGGTGGAGTATTCGTCGAGACTATAAATACATATATATATATACATATATGTTTACTTTCATTTCTCTTTATTCAGAGCTACACTTTTGGCTGCGCTGTTGACAGAGTTCTCCACAGTGCTGTTCATTGAGGCACGATGATTCGAAGCAGGAGGCACCGAAGGAGCTGCCGTTCTCAGGCCAGGCTGACATCATTTTGGAGTGAACGGCCTCTCTGGACCGAAGAAGGCCCCCTACGTAGTCCAGTCATGCTGTTCATTGGAAGGCCGAGCCTTCGAAGCGCCACAGTCTCAGAGAGTCTCATAGTGCCGTAGCCGCAGCGCTCTGTTGGAGGCATCGTCTCACATCGCCATGTGTATTGCACCTGACACTGTGCATCTACATCAGGACTTTGTGTTGTCAAGTGCTTGTCTTCACTTGCCTAGGCAGATCTTCGGTCAGCAGCTTGATGAAACTGCATTGGCTCAGCTCGCCGGCTGAAGGGAGTTTTAATTCGTGTCTGCTTTGCGGACACAGGAGGAGTCCTGTGACCACCGGAGGTGTCCTGAACGGCTGTCTGAGCCGCACTCCGCGCCAAGCGGCGACATAGTGCAACAAAGATGACCCGCTTGGACAGGAGCTGCGCTGTGAAAGCTTCATGATAGAAGCAACGGCAGGATACGCAAGATGCTTGAATAGATGCTCGAGGCATCTTGAGGCTCGCCACAAAAAGGGCCGATGGGGTTTCCCAGGCGAGAACCTTTGTTTGATCCTTGGCAGCTGCGTGCTTGACCCGGTGAACGTTCGGGCACATGTCAACGTCTGGTTCATCAAGGAAGGGCAAATGGCAAATGGCAAATGGCAGATCAGGAGACTGCTTTTGACAGCACGCGACTGGCTAGCAGTCATCACGCAGCAGCGAATGCAGTCAGGATAAGGCCTTTAACATATCAACTCCTTCCTCGCGCAGCTTTTTGAGCCTTGTCACATGTTATGTTATGAGAGTGTTATGCTATGAGAGTGTTGACCAAGCCTCAGTTGAGAAATGTTTTGGGATGTTTCATATACCGCTGATGGCGCAGCAGGGCAAGGCTTCAAGTTTCAGACTTCCAGCTGCGTGCTGAGCATTGTGTTTGTGAGTTTCGAAGCTAGTCGTTTCCGATTATTGCCGAGGTTTGTCTTGAGACAAATGTGAAGGAGAACGCGAGACTCGGGCGAGGTCCCATGAGGTTGTACACATGGTGCATGTCCGATGCAATTGTAGATGTTCGTCTCTCAACCTTACAGTATAATAAGCAAATCAAGAAGTGTATGTATATATCTATGTATGTATATGCATATATATATATATGTATGTATGTATGTATATGTGGTTGTGCCTCTGCGGGCCCCCCGGGCGACCCCCCCCGCCGGGGTGTGGGGTGTGGGTGTGGGTTTAGGATTTTAGGGTTTAAAGGGGTTTAGGGCTTTATTTAGGCTTTTTGAGGTTTAGGCGTCCGGGCTTTAGGGCTTCAGGGCTTTGGGTTTAAGGTTTAGGGATGTTTAGGGTGTTAGGGCTTCGGGTTTAAGGGTTTTCAGGGGTTCAGGGCTTAGGGTTTGGGGAGGGAGGGGGCGCATGAACATATGGTTGCACCCCATATGATACAAGCAGAAAATATATGCGGTGACATAAGAAATATGCAAAACAAAACAGTACGCAATGTCTACTCAGTATTCAAGATATACAGAATATACAAAATATTCAATATATTCAAAATATGGAAAATTGCAAAATGTACAAAATACAGAAATACATAACTTGTACAACACATGTAATAATGTATACAGTATGTACAATATATGTACAAAAAATGTACAGTTTATACAATGTGTACAGTATATGTGTACAGTATACAATATACAATATCTGCAATATATGTACACAACATATATACAATATTTACAATACATATATATATATATATACACATATTTTTCGTGATTGACGTGATTTTTTTTGTATATTCTATGATTTTGGAACACATCTCGTGGGTTGTTATAGACTTGTAGAAGCCATGACAGCTCCGGTCCTTGCTGGCACAGCCATGCTCCGACTATTGGCCACAGGCTTGCAAAGCGCTTGACATTCAGCTTAGATCGGAAAACATAGTACGAGGAAGCTGTTTGAAAGGAACTGCCGCTCGGATACGGAAATTCGCGCATCTAGCCTGCTCCATTCGCAACGGCACCAGTGAGAGCTTTTCGGATCTTTTCGGCATCGTGAGGAGGGAGGATCCCTTGACCAAGGAGATTTGAGGCTATTCCAGGAAGAAATGGTGATAAGCAATGAGAACTCTGTCTCGGGGGCACCGTGACACATCCGGATGTATCTCACGAGAATAGAGTAGCGGTAGCCTATGGGCGTGCGGATATTTTCCAGCCTCTCGGGGTGGGTCGCCGCAAGTCGCCCGAGGGGCTGCAAGCTTCCCGTGCTTCAGGGGCGTGCCAAATCATTGAAATCTATCGTTTGCTGCAAAGTGCAAAGCATTTGAGGATATATGAGGATTGCTTCCCTGGACGGAGACATAAGAATGGCACCAGGATGAAGGAGCAGTTTCAGCAATGTTCACCGCGATTCAGGCACAGTAGATCAGCGCTCCTGAGTGCGATGCGGCGCGCTGCAAACATGTATCAGACTGGTGGTTCTCAAGGGTTTCGAGAGAAGTTGAAAAAAGTAGTCGCGAGAGTGAGTCTGAGTAGTCTCAGCTTCAACCGGTTCCTCAGTGATGGCCTCAGAGTTCTGACATGATTCTATATATGTATATATATATATATACATGTATATATGTATATATTGTCCGGGTGACCGTGGCAGGAAATTCATGCAAGAGGAGAACATACCAGCCATGCTGGAGAAAGACAAGGACGTTATGCTCTTCCATCATATTTGTGCACTTTTTGTGCGCTCCACTGTGCTTGTGTCTTGACAGGACAACTCAGATGTCGATGATGCTTCTGATCGATTGGTTCTGATAGAGAGGGAGGAGGGATTGGGACAGATGTTGGAGGCAGGCAGTTCTGAGGCCGTCCCTCAAGACCAGACAGCTGGGACATTGTTGGAGCGTGGTGCCTCTGTGGAGACTCTCCAGCCGAATTGCACTGAAGCCAGCAGCTTCGACACCAATGTGCAGGGACTTGAAGCTGATGACAGCTCCAAGCAAGCAGTGGCTGCAACTTGGTTTTGTCCAAGCAACCTTTCCTTCAGGATTGTTGCAAGGCAGCTACATTGCAGGGCTGTACATCATAGTAATCCTCGTAGGTCCTCGTAAGATTCTCCTTGTCAGCTTTGGGGTCGTCCAGGAGTCTGATGGGCAGACAATCGCTTCGCAAACTGCGGGGCTCTTTTCACCGAAGGCAGAAAAGGCAGACGCGGCAGCGCGGGATTCTGAGACCAGCGAGCATCCTGACATCACCCACGTCAACGCGTCTAAGCAAAATTGGTTGAGTTCGCTTCGCCTTGTTGTAGGCGGTGTGCTCGCTGCAGCCTTATGCAAACTTAGGACAGCTGTGACCGGCCGCACAGCAGCTGGCTGCCCGAGTCGGTGTCGAAGTTTTCTAGTACTGCGGAGATGCTCGCCAGCCAAGCAGCCGGCCTCTTCTCCAAGAAAGGTGAGGAGCCTGAGCAGGCGAAAGCTGCTGGAGAAGCAGATGCGTCTGGAGAGGCTGCTGCCGAAGCTTCCAAAAACTCAGTCAGCCTTACTCGGCCGCATGTTTTATCTTTCTGCTTGTGGCCTGTTTGCACCCGCTACGGTTCAGCATCGGACTTGATCTCAGGAGAGCGGTCCATCCGCGCAGCGCGGCGAGCGCTGGTTCGCGGACCACTCCAGCGCATCCTTGACCAGCTTCACGCGGGCTGCAGAGACGTTTGCCACGCAAGCTGCGCAAGCTGCTGGCCTGTTTTCGTCCAAGAGCTCCGGTCGGCCGGGTGCGGATGCGGATGCGGATGCGGGCGCGGGTGCGGAAGCGGACGCGGAGGATGCCCCGGCAGCTCCAAGTTCACCGCCGGACACTGACACCACCGACATGGCCGGAGATGTCTGGCAAGACTGTTGAATTTTGTTTCGCATGTGTCCGTGGCATCTTCATGTAAGGTATGTACTTGCAGGTGTGTGCTTGTGCTGTTTAGCGCTCGAGTACCACGAGCTTTCATAAGTCAGGAAAGTCTACCCTCACAGCCGGTGGACAGTTGGTTGCCACACAGTGGTGCAGCATTGGCAAGCTTCTCGCACACAGCGGAGACAATTGCTTCGCAAACTGCGGGGCTCTTTTCACCGAAGGCAGAAAAGGCAGACGCGGCAGCGCGGGATTCTGAGACCAGCGAGCATCCTGACATCACCCACGTCAACGCGTCTAAGCAAAATTGGTTGAGTTCGCTTCGCCTTGTTGTAGGCGGTGTGCTCGCTGCAGCCTTATGCAAACTCAGGACAGCTGTGACCGGCCGCACAGCAGCTGGCTGCCCGAGTCGGTGTCGAAGTTTTCTAGTACTGCGGAGATGCTCGCCAGCCAAGCAGCCGGCCTCTTCTCCAAGAAAGGTGAGGAGCCTGAGCAGGCGAAAGCTGCTGGAGAAGCAGATGCGTCTGGAGAGGCTGCTGCCGAAGCTTCCAAAAACTCAGTCAGCCTTACTCGGCCGCATGTTTTATCTTTCTGCTTGTGGCCTGTTTGCACCCGCTACGGTTCAGCATCGGACCTGATCTCAGGAGAGCGGTCCATCCGCGCAGCGCGGCGAGCGCTGGTTCGCGGACCACTCCAGCGCATCCTTGACCAGCTTCACGCGGGCTGCAGAGACGTTTGCCACGCAAGCTGCGCAAGCTGCTGGCCTGTTTTCGTCCAAGAGCTCCGGTCGGCCGGGTGCGGATGCGGATGCGGATGCGGGCGCGGGTGCGGAAGCGGACGCGGAGGATGCCCCGGCAGCTCCAAGTTCACCGCCGGAACAAACCGATCATTCTGCACAAGACGTTTGGTATTGGGAATGAGCTAGCAAGATGTTGAATCTTTGCTGTGAGTGAAGCCGTTTTGTGGCTGAGATCTGAGGAGATGCAGGCATCTCTGCACGAATCCGATTCGGCTGGCTCAGAGCGGGTCGGCCAACATGCGGTCAACGAAGCTGAGACCCAGGAGTGCGAAGCGAAGGACCCGTCAAAGCGAATTGTGACTTCCCGATACACTGCAGTTCCAATCTTAAGGTGTACGGATTTATTGCAAAAACACGTAAGGAGCAATGAAGACAGAATTTGCCATAAAGAAGCAACATGTCATGACTACCAAAAGACAAGCACAGACAAATACAGATAAGAAAGAGAAGCAACCGCTTCCACACAATGTTCGAAGGAAAGACCATGTAGACCTAGCCCGGGATAGACTCGAGATTAACGGTATGTAAGAGTTTCGCTCCTGCTGGTGCTACGAAGCCTGTCGAAGCACGTCAGATGTAACTCTTCAGATTCGCTAACACATTTCACCGCTGTTAGAGTTGAGGAGTATAGGAGGCTGTGCCCACTGAACATCCTCTAAGTCTTTGCGAAAGCTTGGACATGCTGCTCACTCCCCCTGCATTCGTTCCTCGTTCCTGCATTGGATGTTGCCGGAGCCCAACCAAAGCCGAAAGGCCAGGCAAGCCAAGCCAATCCAACCTTAGCAAATCCGAACTAGTAATGTTCTTTCAGGGAGCATCGAAACTCGGACGCAGGCAGAGAGTTCACGAAGTTCAGGGTGAAGGGCAGTTGCAATTTGATGTTGTGTGGTCTAGAATCTAGACGCTTGTCAACACACGCACGGTACTTCAACGGCCAGTGACTCATCGAAGCTGGCCTTGCGCGTTGCAACAAAGCGGAGGAGCCTGTTGCTGCAGCGAAGAAGGTGACAAGTTGGGTACCAGATGGTTCCGCCGAGTCACTGTCCAGATGGAGGGATGCAGCTGGAACCGTGGCCACACAAGCCATGGGCCTTTTCGGAGCTGCGGAAAGTGCACAGGCACCACTGGGACAGGAAGCGGAGACAAGTCAGTCGCCCGATGCGCCCGACCATGCAGCTTCTTAAACGCAAGCATTTTCAAACCTTGGCAACTGCATGAACCGTGACGATCCACTTTGTTCATGTATTACTTGGCTCAGCTTTAAGGATGCCTCTGCGCACAGCAACGGCTCATTCTCCAAGATCAAAACGGCTGCAGAATCGATAGCTGCACAAGCATCTGGGATGTTCCTGCACGGCAAGAACCTGGCTGAGGACATCTCTGGAGTCAGCTTCCCAAATTGCTCGTGAATAGGAGCCGCAAACCGGGGCTCGCAGTATACTAGGTATCCGTTGTGGGGTGTCAGAGCATCACCCAGCTTCTGGGTTTGTCGCATCCTGCGTCAGTCGACCCCTATAGTCGACGTATGCCATGTCATGTCAAGTACAAGTGTAGAAACTTATCGTTGCTGTGGTGCCGCTGCAAGTGTTTTCCAGCCCTCCCGCCCCAGCGTCAGTGGGCGTGGAGAGGCGGTTTTTGCGAAACTCCAATTTGCAAGCGGCGATTCAACAAGGTCCACCAAAATACGTTGGGGCAACTGGAAGATGAGATGGAAATCATCTGGAAATCCGACTCCGTGTTAACGACGAAAAGATCCCACTCGCTACGCAAAGGTTTTTGACTCAAAACATGTCCAAGCTGCTCCTGCCCAATGTCGACCCCAGCCAAACTGCTTCAAGAAGGGAAGCTGCAAAAAGGGAGACAAATCGAAGAGACAGTTCAAACAGTTGCAGTTCCTTGCTGCCGCGTCTGAAATGACAGGAGGCTGCTCCGAGCGCTGGTCGAAGCCTGTCAGACCTGAGCGGCGCTTGGTCACAGTTGGCCATGCAGACCACCGACCTCCTTTCCCCCCTTTCACCGAGATGGACAACGCAGGCAACCCTTGCGCACGCTGGTGCACGCTGTCTACTCAAGAAATGAGATTTGCAGTGTGCCCTGCAGGCAGGAAATGGCGATGCAACCCAATTTCAGGCCCGGCTTGTTCTGGCATCACCAAGATTCCAGTCGCCGTTCAGGTCATTCGCTGAGCAAAACGTAGAAAACTTGACGTGCTCTCTTGAGCTTGTGTTTGGCCAGACAGGCGACGCCCGCAGAAGCTGAAGGCATCCGCAAAGCGGCGTTACAGTAGTTTTCAAACGAGAACATCTTTGCGGGCAGCAGCAGCATTGGATTGAATGCTTGTTTGGCGCATGCTCAACAGCAACGCTGCAACATGGTACGCACCGTTACGTTATGCCTTTTAGCTGCTTCACGATTGCACAAGAAGTGAGACTCTGAGAGATGTCGTATGGAGCGGCGGTGGACAGGCGAGGGCTCATGCTCGGAGTCCTCGGAGCTCGAGGCGGAGCTGCAGCGGCGCAGGTGCCTTCAGAAAAAGCACTGAAAATCACTGAAAAGCACACATCACTCAGCAAACCCTGTGACCCCTGTGGCCCTTTGCGGCCTGCGCTTGAACCATGATGAATGTTTGAAGCCAGCGGAAGATTGGGAAGTGCCCCAATCGGGGATGAACCCGAGTTGTGTCCCTCACTTCACACGCTTGTAAGGTCACGCCTGAGCGGTGGCTTCACGGGAAGGCCTTTGTCAAATCTGGTCAAGTGCTTCTTGAAGCTTTAGGCTCGTGCTATGTGACATAGCTCGGAACTGCCAAGCGGTTGGAAGTCGGCCACGGCGCTTGCTGTTCAAATGCATGTGCTGATGCTCAGAGGTGTTGGCGCTGTGGTGCAGAAATTGTGGCGGAGCTGGATGCGGTTGAGGCGCATGAGGAGCTTTGGCAAGTGCCGCGGCCAAGCAGGTCCCGGGAGTTTTGAAGACACTTGATGCCCGGAGAGCACGGGAGGAGATTTGCAGCCGACCAATGCACCTTGGCTGGATCGGTCCCATGGGCTTCGCGGGAAAAAGGAAATTGGCCCAAGGCTTGCAAGGATTCCAGCAGTTAGCGGAAGGGTTTTGCAGCTCAAGGCAGCAGCTTCTCGATGCAGCAGAACTGCTCGCACCACAAGATCCCGTGAGCGCCGAAGGTGTCACATGGGTAGTGAGTCGTGGGGTAATGTGGGGTGTAGTGGGGAGTGGGGTGTGAGCGATCAGCGGTTTGTACAGGCAATGAGTTGGAGAGTAGTCAGAGTCGTATCCGTGTGTTACGATCTGTACAAACTTTCAAAAAGATATTTCCACCGGCACCCCCCCCCCCCCCCCCCCCCCCCCCGTCCCTGCCCGTCCCTCTCTCTCTCTGTCTGTCTCTTCGTCCTGCAGGTTCACCCTCGCGCGAGGAGCAGCCGTGTCGACCTCAGAGTGAGTTGAGTTGAGAGGAGAGAAGGGCCCCTCTTTGTGCAGGTCCACGGTCTCCTGGACGCACAAAGGACCCATCACACATCTTCATACCCTTCGTTTAGCCTTGCATCAGATAGGTCATCATTGGACATGTCATGACAGCATGTGGGATGCAAGCAAGATCCACAGCCATGGGATTGCAGGCGGTGCCCCTGTTGCAGGCGTGTCTGCGCTCGCGGACCTGAAGCAATCCGTGCAGGCCGACAGCTTCTGGTCAGCATGCTTGGCATCGCATCTCGCAGGAGCTCGTCATTCGTCGTACTTTCGCTTCTGCTTTGGTTCATGTCGATTTCGCGCGGTACTCTGCGACAAGCCAGGCAACCTCTTCGTCAGTCGCGAGAAGGGCATGTGAAGCTGCAGGTTATGGAGGTTCCTCATCCTTCCCTGTTGCTTACTCTGGGCTTCAACCCGCCTCACTTTTGCATGTCGCATACTGTTCCCTTTGTAGTTCCTACAGTTCTCTCCAGGCTCAGGGTCGGCTCTGACGCCTGAACTCGATCCGCTGCAGGCATGCGAGCTTAATGCAATATAACATGGTCATCGCTTGCCTGTGCAAAGCATAGCAAAGCATCAGAGATGTGAGCTGTGTGATGCCGTCCGTGTGTATGACGGTCTTCAATGGCGTGTGGACGTTTGCAGGATGATGCTTTTAATGCTCATTGATGCTCGGTGATGCTCGTGCCCGCCCTTGAGATCGAGGGCCTCATTTCTCGGGGCCCTCTGATAAGCAAACAGTGCTTCTGACGAAGAGGACTCAACATCAGGATGGCTTAGGAGGGGTTTGTCGTGGTGTTGTCGAGTCACAGAGTAGATGCGTGGGGTTGGCCAAAGATGCCTCGAAACACGAATATATTTCAAAATTGAATGCCTTCCGGAGCCATTTCTACACCTGGCGTAGGTTGAGGTCGCCATGGTCGAGAAGGTGAAGGCAACCTCCGACGCGCCAAAAGATGCCCTCAAGAGGGAGAAGCCGCCAAAGCTTCTGCAGGAGATAGCCATAGCGCAGCTACCCAAGCAGAAGGTCCACAAGGCCTCTGTTGCAGCAATGCGCCAGGTGCTTGATGACCAGCTGGAAGAGATGAACAGCATCTTTATCCTACATGCACAGAAGATCAAGCGCATGTTAGACCTGCAGGAGCAGGCCGAAAAAATGAGAGAGTTGGAGATTCAGGAGCTGCGCAATGAGTTGGTGGCGGTGAAAGGGCCGAAAAAGGCCAATGGCACGTTGCAGATGGAGAACTGCAAGAAGCTCTTGGTGGAGCGTGACACAGCTTGCCGCTTGGCGGAGGCTGAGAACTTTCAGCTGCGTGAGCAGCTTGCAGCGATGCGTGCCGTTGGGAACCAAACCCTCATCATGAAGACCGGCTCCACTCCGGGGACCATGGGATCTGTGATGGGAGCCGCGACTGGCCCTGCGATGGGCGGCAACAGCCCGATGAGTGGCCTCCCTACGACACCTCTCGCGACACCGCTTGCGACACCTGCCGTGGGCCTGCCGAATTCGGGTGGCTCGAAGGGCCTGCCCCTGGGTGCGGCACCTGCGTCGCCGCCTCCCCCTGTGGTCTCAGTGTCGCACGTACCCCTCTCTTCACCAGAGATGTTGCACCGACTGGAGCGAGCGCAGACCGTACTCGAGACCTGGGCAAACACACACCATCCGCACCTGAATGGCTCTGTCGTTCGGAGCCTTCGAGACGAGGATGATGACTCTTCTGACTCTGATATTGAGCTGCCAGGGGCCGTTCGACATCGCCGTAGAGGCGATAAGCAAGGGCCGGAGCAATCCGAGAATGAGGAGGAGGAAAAATTAGATCCCAAAGCCGAGTACTTGAAGGAAAGTCAGAAACAGAGGAAGAAGAAGATGCTAAACAGCAAGCTCAGAGCGCTTGACATGAAAACTCGCATGCGAGATGCGTTTGCTGAGCCTTCATATATTGCGACGGAGCATTATCACACCACGGGCTTTGCTCAACTTCTGGCTCGTTCGCCGTGGTTCGAGCACACGGTCATGGTTGTCATCTTGCTCAACTCTGTTTGGATCGGCATCGAGTCAACCATCAATGAAAGCGCACTATTGATCAATGCCGACCCTGGCATCATTGTCGTTGAAAACATGCTGTGCCTGACCTTCACTGTTGAGATTGTCATCCGCTTCCTTGCTTTCAAGTCAAAGCTCCGCGCCCTGCGGGACTTCTGGTTTATATACGATTTTTTTCTTGCCTTCTTCATGATTCTGGAGACTTGGGTATTCTTCATTATTCTGACCGTGAGTGGTGGCGACATGGTGCTGTTCGACCCCCAGTTTGCAGAGGTGGTTGAACCATGGGAGGTAACGCTTTTTCACATGCTGTTTAAGCATCACCACACGTTTTCATTTGTTGCTCGCTCGTTTTCCGGTCATCGCGTGCCTCTGTAACATGCGGACACCCTTGCTCTAGGCAATGCCAAGTAAGTTAATGTCTTGCGAGATAAAGCATTTGCACTGCATGGTCTGCTGTACCCATGAATGTAAAGTACTGTGTAGCCACGGGCAGGTGTAAGATACTGTAGTTGCATCACATCTTCCCTTCCCTCTCTTCCCATGAGGTTTTGGAGTGAATCAACCTTGCATCCATGTAGTCTTTATAAGATGTCGTAGCAGCAGTGCTGCGACTGCGACGATGTTGATAGCTGCTACTCCGACTACGACTACGACTACGACTACTACGACTACGACTACTACGACTACGACTACGACTACTGCTACTACTACTACTACTACTACTCCTCATCCTCCTCCTCCTCCTCCTCCTCCTCCTGCTGCTGCTGCTGCTGCTGCTGCTGCTGCTGCTGCTGCTGCCGCTGCTGCTACAGCGACTGCCACTCCCACTCCTACTCCTACTGCTACTGCTACTGCTACTCTACTGCTACTGCTACTGCTACTGCTACTGCTACTGCTACTGCTACTGCTACTGCTACTGCTACTGCTACTGCTACTGCTACTGCTACTGCTACTGCTACTGCTACTGCTACTGCTACTGCTACTGCTACTGCTGCTACTGCTACTGCTACTGCTACTGCTACTGCTACTGCTACTGCTACTGCTACTGCTACTGCTACTGCTACTGCTGCTACTGCTACTGCTGCCGGCTGCTACCGCCTCGCGCCTGGCCGTGCTCTCCTGCTGACCGCCGCGCCGCTGCTCCTCGACAGCAACTGCTGCTGCTGCTGCTGCTGCTTTTTGCCCCAAACAGTTTACTGTAGGGGTTCCTCCCTCTTTCTAAGAATTCCGACCAGAGGGATGCTCTGGCCGGGTCTCTGGGTTGCATGTCGCGTGGCCTCGGCCAGTTCCCGGCCTGTTTGTTGTCGCCCTTTGTCTCCTGTCATGTGGGTGGCCTCGGCCGGAGCGTGGATATTGGCCCAACATCCACCCCTGAAGCGCGGATGTTGGCCCAACATCCAACCCTCAAGCGTGGATGCTGGCCTAACATCCACCCTCAAGCGAGGATGTTGGTCGGCCCAGCGTCCGCCCCTCAAGCACGGATGTTGGCCCAAGATTCGCCCCTGAAGCGTGGGTGTGCGCGCCGACTGTGTGTGCGGGCGCAGGACGCGCCAGGAGACGCGTGTGCGCGCGCATGACATGACATCCCTCTCGACACTTGATTGACGGGGGTGCTGTCGGTGATGTAGTGACCAAGACCGAAGTAGGTCATGATTGCCTGCCTTCCAACGATTGATGGTGCCTATGTCTCGTCATGGAAGGTTCTGCAACCCTCTTGATTTCACGGGGTTGCTGTCGCGTATATGTGTGTGATATACTGACCAAGACCGGAATTGGCCTGACCTCCAACGAGTGGAGGTGTCTAAGTCGTCCTGGCTAGCACGGCAATTCGCTTAATGTCACGAGGTTGCTAATCACGTATATGTCTGTGATCTATTGGTCAAGATCGGAATACTGCTTGACTTCGAACTTCCCATCTGTTAGCATGGGTGAACACACTTATTATTCCAAGCTATCGTCAGGAGTCTTTGCCATTACTCTATTTTTGATACCTTTGAAGTCTCGGGCTTCTTTCTTGTGGGGTAAAGTCACTATGCGCTGTAGTCTGTGAACATGCCATTCCACTCTTAACTGTTTGGGGTCTTCGCTAGTGTGATTCTTGTTTTTCTGCTAGAAGTGCTGGTGTGGCCACCGTTTTTGCCAGCACTGATCAGATTTGTACATCAGCCCGGAGAGCCGTGTTTTCTGAGGTTCGATTCATCGATCATGCGGATGTTACGACTGCTTCGGCTGACCCGAGTTGCGCGAATCGCCCGGATGCTTCGTGTTATGCCAGAGGTCATGATCCTGGTGCGTGCCATTGGAGCTGCCCTGCGATCAGTGATCCTCACAGTGATCTTGGGTCTCATGATAGTCTACATCTTTGCTATTGCTCTCTCGCAGATTGCAGTTGACACGCCCGCCGGCGTCAGCTACTACAGCACGCTTCCGCAGGCGATGTTCAGCCTGATCTTTCATGGCTGCTTCAATAACGACCTGGCTTCTATGGCTCGGCTGTCATTCCAGGATGATATCATTGTTGGTGCTCTCTTTGCTGTCTTCATACTCATTGCCCCCTTGACCATTATGAACCTGCTCCTGGGTGTTTTAGTCGAGGTGGTGCGCGTCGTTGCAACTGCTGAACAGGAAGGCCGTGTCGTCCGGAACTTGAAAGAGGAACTTCACTGGGCCAAGCAAGCGCTTGGCACGGAGGGAGATACCATCACGCAGGACCAGATCCTCTGATCGTGTTCTAAAATTTGGTGTCGGGAGTGTTGCAGGCCTGCATTCGGCTATTTTTTGCTGCTGCTGATGCACTGCTGCATTCTGAATTCTCTGCTCGGTTGGTGGGCTTGTGATGGTTTGTTGTCATGCGTCAAGCCGCCCGAAACTCCGAACTCAAAAGCGACCTACAGTGTGCTTGAAGCCTCAAAAGCTTTAAAACCAGGCCACAACCACGCCACGTGGACCCACAACTACTTCACGGGAGGGGGAGAGGGTAGAAATTATCGGCTCATGGCCCAGGGCCGCTGATGCTCATGATGCCCAAAAAGCTTGATTGACACCGTCCGTGGGGTCGGCGGATTCTTGTCAGCACGCGATGTTTCTGAAGGGTCTCTTCATTGCTGGCTCCGGGCCACGATGGGACAGCTTGGCGCTGCTTTGATGCTTTGGTTGACACTCTTCGTGGCAAACGAGCATCTCTGTAAGATGCCACGGAAGCTCATGGAAACGAAGGGCCAAGATCTGTGTCTGCACAGCCTTTGCTTGAGGTCTCTTTCCAGTCACCCAATGAGCAAAGTCACCATTTTTTCCACAGAAGCCGAAAGGCACAGCTTGCACGTCGGACCAGTCAGTACTTGCAGGAAGAGTTCATCATGTTGCTCCAGAATGACCAGGCGATCGGTGTCCTTCAGGACTGCGGGCTGCAGGAGCTTTGTTCTGCGTCGCGACTGTCCCTTTTTTCCTCCGTCGCGCAGGACGTTGGCGTGGACCTCATTGCCTTAGTCAAGGACCCAAACATCATCTTCGACGGGGATCCTTACATTCACTTCCAAGACTTTCTGAATGAGATGCTTCTTCTCCGTGGGTCGAACAATGCGACAGTGAAGGATCTAACGGTGTTGAAGAATCAGCTGCTCCAGACCTTGCCACCTGTTCTCAAGCGCAAGCTCCGATTGTAGTGTCACCTGTGCAGTCGCACAGAGCAGTCTAGAGCAGTCTTGGCGAAGTCATTGGGGAACTTCGCTGCTCGAGACGGCCCAAGTGTGAATGAATCTCCTTGCATTATCCCTGCAAAGCAGGCTCGACACAAAATATCAGCACAAGCCATATAAGACCTGTGCTGTGCCGGCAGTATCTGGATGAGCAAGATATGACTTCGCACTTTATGTAGGAAGGCATTTGGCAGCCTGCACAGAGGACATAGAGGCTCTTCGTGGTCTTGCCAAGCAAGGCTTCCCCGTCAAAGCTTACATAGCTCGAAGGAGGATCGGAACATGTAGAGTTTCGATGTGTTGCAACATGCACACAGGCCGTACGCGCCGTCTTGTGTTTTGGGAATGACACTCATAAAAGCTGGTGTTCTGCACCGGTTCAAAAGTCCTCCTGCTTTTTCACCCCACATATTAAAGAGAGAGTAGCTGCTCGAGCCATAGAACGGGAAAAGAAAGCGAGAAAAACAAGAAGAGTGCTCTTTGAATGTTCGACGCTCTCGAAGATCCCAAAAACTCGCCGCGTGCTCTTCGGTGCTGCAGAGAGGTCTACGGGAGGATCGAGTCGACCGTGGAGGTGGTTGTTCTGCTCGTGCTGGATCCGGTGTTGAAAGGTCGGATGCCTCAGGAGCTGAGGGTTCAGGGATGGCACAGTAGCCCCACATCCTTGCCACGTCATGAGCTGCACGTGGGCAGAGATGGACGAAGTTGCTTTGCATGCACGTGTTTCTGCCAAATCTTCGATGTTGTATGCATGGTTCGTTGTTAAGTCCGAGTTTCAGGGAAGACATCCGAAGGTAAGTGTCGAGCAAGGAGGGAAGGAGAGAAGCAGGGAAGGATGGAATGATGGAAGGACAGGAAAGGAAGGAAAGGAAAGGAAGGGAAGGAAAGGAACGGAAGGAAAGGAAGGAACGGAAGGAAAGGAAGGAACGGAAGCAAAGGAAGCAAAGGAAGCAAAGGAAGCAAAGGAAGCAAAGGAAGCAAAGGAAGCAAAGGAAGCAAAGGAAGCAAAGGAAGCAAAGGAAGCAAAGGAAGCAAAGGAAGCAAAGGAAGCAAAGGAAGCAAAGGAAGCAAAGGAAGCAAAGGAAGCAAAGGGAAAAACATGAAAAAACCCAGGTTCAAGCTGTGTGTTTTCACCTGCCTGAGGCTTACCCTCGCTCGGGGTGCTGCCGGTCCGAGTGGAAGCGCGACGTGCCGCCTTGATCCGAGACGGATCTCACTTAAAAGAGCGGCATTCACTCGTTCATGATTTCTCTCACAATAGGAAACATCCCCAGGTTGGCGAGCATGGCAATCCAGGGGCAGCTGTGGCCGCCTTGCTGGCCAAGGCTGGTCCGAGACTTCAAAGCTATCAAAGTTGCAAAGCTTCACAGGTTCACAACAAGAGGTCACAATGCCATACAATGCCATACAATGCCATACAGAGCCAAGTAAATCACACGATCCAAAGCAATCGGAATCCGGCACTGTTGAAATGCCGTACGTGATGCAAAGCATGGAAAGTAGCCGACTGCCAGCACGTGCGCACGAACACAGAACTCCTACTCTGCCCTTTCTGAAGCCTGGTGTCCAACGATCGTTCTGCATCACCGAGCCTCGGCCACGGGGATCGTCTCAGGTGGAGATGGATGACGGAGAGTGCGGCATGTCCCAGCGTGTTCTACGGAAGGCAGGGCGGAGTTTTGCAGCCGAGACAGGGGTATGCCGCGAGGCAACGCGATGTGCTTCACACCTCACGCTTTTGACACTGTGGATGGCTCTCAGAGAGGTTTCAGAGCTCTTGGTGATGCGATTCCTGCCTGTGGTGGGGGCGGGAGCCTTCCTGAGCTCCATGGCCAAACAAAATGAGAGCACTCTTTGCGGTTGCATATGGTTGCATATGGTTGCATGCAAAGACTGATCGTGGTTGCTCAGAAAACTCTTGTGTCCTTTGCAGCTCAGTGTATCCCTCTGTCTCAGGCTACACGGTCTACATTCGCTTACGCCTGGCCGCGTTGGTCGCAGAGATGTACGGTGTCTGCCT
The DNA here is from genome assembly GCA_905221605.1 of Symbiodinium natans. NCBI lineage: Eukaryota > Dinophyceae > Suessiales > Symbiodiniaceae > Symbiodinium > Symbiodinium natans. The sequence goes on along the minus strand of CAJNDS010000569.1, from coordinate 917,035 downwards.
TGGTGAGGGTCTCCTTGTTATGCCCGCTGTCAGTGTCGCAGAAATCGCTTCTGACAGCAGCTGACATTCGTAAGTGCGTGCGAATGTAGCTGCACGGCTTGAAGGACATGACGTGGAAGATGCAGAGGTGCAGGCAGGAAGCCCATAGGTAGGCAGTAGACACAGTAGACAAACCAGGTTTGCTGGGACCAATTCTCGCCAGGGCCTGCTCTTCTTCTGCGTGTTGCCGGGTGGTGGGGATGGGCCGAGCGAGGAAGCTCCAGATGCCTCTGGGCCAGGCGGGGATGACATCACTACAGTAATGTAACGGCCAATGAGTTCCATATTGAAGCTTCTTTGATTCTTGTCATCAGTTGCGGATGGCAATGGCCCTACCGCCGCGGTTCGAGCGGCCAAGGGCCTCGGTCACGGCCTGGCACGGCAGGCGGGGTGTCACAGCGAACCAAGTGCAAATGCAAAGATATGCAAAAGATCCTCAAAAAGCACTGGAGTGTACGTTCTTACCCGGCAAATCCAAGAATTCCATGCGCCCCCGCTAGGTAGTTCAGCGATCGACGGGTTGGCGCAGCGCCGCCGCCTGGCACTTGGCACACCTTGGCACCTGGCCCTCCTGCAGACAAGTGCAAGCAGTTCTGTTCGGAGATCTCGTTTCTTGAGGATCTGTACGATCTGGCAGCCGCGATCTGCTCAGAGCGTACTGGTACGGATGAGGACGGAAGCAGATCTGCGCGAGAAAGTAGCTCCAGAGAGCACGACGAGTTCGTGACGTGAGTGCCTTGAGTGCAGGCGTCAGAGGGCCCGCAGCTGGCAACCGTTCGGAGGCTGGAAGAGCCAAAAAAGATTGGGAGGGAGGATCTGGGACCGCTCCGAGGATCTGTGCAATCTCTGTAAATGCAAGTGCAGCGCGCGGAAGAAGCAGAAGAAGCGGGATTGCAGAGAGCTGTCAGGGCAATCCTCCTTTTCCAGCCAAGCCGGGCTTCAGAGTCTGGGCATCCCGCGCCCCTGCTGGGTTTCAGATGGTTTCGGGATTCGGTCTGAGGGGACCTTGTGTTATCTTGATCTCGACTAACATTGCAGAATTACATGATGCCCCAGGTCATGATGGTGCTCATGTCTTGCCGTTTTCGTATTGGTCACGGTGAACTCCTCAAGAAACATCACCTGTACTTATGTCATCTGGGAGGATACGTGCCAATGCCATGTGGACCCATGTTGGTGCCGGATCGAAAAATCAAAGAGAAGAGACCCGAGCAACAATGACATAAAGAAGATCTGATGTTTATCCTTAAGGCCACTCTGGCGCTGCTTGGCCTTGGGGCCGCTGCCCCGACGCTGCTGGCCGTGGTCCGATACCTAGGAAACCTCTTCAAGATTTGGAAAAGCCCGCACACGGTTTCTGTGCAGTCATCTCTTGCCTTTCTCCCATGTTGGGTTCTCACGGTGGGGTGCGTCCGGGCTACGGACGGGAAACGGATGGGACATGTATGGGACACGGTGAGGTACTCGCACGAGTGGGAACACGGACTCTGGGCAGGGAGCTGCACACGGACGGGATGCGTATGCGATCGTATAGGGCATTAGGATGGGATACGTACGGACGGGGTGAAAGTAGCGAGGGTCAAGTTCCCTTCCCTCCCCCTCCCCCTCCTCCCCCCCCTCTCTCCCTTCCCTCCCTCCCCTCCTTCCCTCCCCTCCCTGTCTCCCGCTTTGTCTTCGTTAGTGCGTTTCGCCCGCCCTGGTCCCAGGCCTTCCAATTTCTGCGCTTGGCACAGCTTGCTTCGCTGCTGCTGGGTGGCCTTGGAGCTCCACTGCTCATAGCAACACTGGCTGCAGGAGTGTTTTGAGATGTGTGCTACTAGATGAGAGCCGCGAGAGTTTCGAGTTGCAGGCACTCCTGTTGATACTCGTGGTTGCAATGGTGGTGATGTTTCTGAGCCGCACGCAAGAGTCTTGTGCTGCGTTTGATGATGCTGTTGCAGGAGTGTTGGGGAAAGGAATATCGGGTGTAGGTGGCGGATGCTCATTTTCATTAAGCTTTGAGGTGGTCTTGAAGCCCATGCAAGGGAAGTCTGCAATTAGGGCTGTTGGTTGCATGAGCCTTACAGATCTGTCAAGGTGCATTTCCCTCACTCCGCCTCATTTGGAATCTTCTGTCCTGTATCGAGAAACTGCGCCTGCGGGTGAGCAGAGCAGAAACCAACAGCCCCCTTGACGAGACAGAGGGACGAGATAGGCGTGCGGCACAGGCGTAGCATGCCCAACGTCCACCAAAGTCAAGGTCGTACATGTGCAAAATCCAACACAATCATGTACGAACCATCCAAAACCAAAACCCCCAAAAGACCGTTTCAAGGACCGTTTTTCAACAAGATCGTCTGAGGCGTTGGGAGTTGCTTGACGCCTTCTCGGAGCGCCCTGAAGTGGTCTCCTCCGGCGTTTTTCTTGTCCAGGCGATTCTACCGCCAGGCGCCTTAGACACCGTCTCCCAACATGCCGGTTGTATTGAATGCCTAAGCTCGACGGAACGAGAACTGAACCCCTTGGCTTGAGCTCTGCTGAGGCTCTTGGCCGCCTTTTCAGGCAGTAGCCTCATTGTCGAGGGAGCCCTGAGGCCGGGAGACCGGCGACACCGTCGTTATCTTACAGTCCATCTCACAGTGTTTCTTTGTTCGGTGCGCACATGTTTGTTTTTCTTTCGCTCACGTTTGTGGAGGAAGCTCGTCGCGGGCTCCGGCCCCGAAGACGGTGGGATGCTGTTCCTGCTGCTCGGGGGCCCCGTTCTCACATCATTCTGATTCACATTTCGTGTATGTTCGTGTCTCGCGTGTGGTTTCGGGTGATTGAAAACCATTGTAAGCCTCGAAGCTGAGGCTGGACTTGGCTAAGACTCTGGCAACGCATGCAGGCGCCGAGTGTCAGTAAGGATAGGTGAGCACGCGGAGATCTGCGAAATTTCCAAATCTCTCTCCGTCTCTCTCTCTCTCTCCGTCTCTTTCTCTCTCCCTCTCTCTCTCTCTCACTCAGCATCTTCACGTTGGAATCCCCTCGCAAGGCCCCCGAGGGCTCAGCAGCCGCCCGCGGTGAGGCAGGACTCGTGCTGTTGTCTCCGCTCTGACCTGCTCTTGGCCCAAGTAGGAGACAGGAGTCACTTTAACATACTTTACCTGTCACTCTACTTCCCCTCTTCATGCGATCCGACGCGGTGTGCTCGATGGCAATCGGTCGATCTTGTCAGGCCTCACTTGAGCAACGGGCCATGCTGGCAGTGGTTGTGGCGTTAGGCGGCAGCTTTGATGGCGACGTTAATTACTCCGCTTCTCGCAAACACTGAAAGGCGCCACAGACTTGTTTGGCCACGAGGGTCTGGCGCTGCACCCGCTGCCCTCCTTCGGAACACTGCGCTGGGGTCTCAAAACATGCCCAGCACCGCCCAACAGCAAGTTTCGCTCCGGGAAAGAGCCCTTTGTCCAATGGACAGTCTTGGCATCGTGTTGCGCTTTTTTTGGCAGAAAAAGCATTGTGACCATTCCAAGTCCCAGTTCGATTTTTGAGTCGAATTCGAGAGGCTCCAAGCACTGGTTCCTTGGCTTGCTGCAAGCACAGGCATTGCGCATCAATTGCTCTGTGTGCCTGATTGTGTTTCTTCTAGGGCGGGGATGTTTATGGAACGCTAAAGCTGCTTGCGCTGAGTTTGGAGGCCCTGGAGTGCCAGCTCTACCTGATGATGCTTCTCCGAAATCGTCAGGCCGAAGCACCTATGGAAGACATCCAGCACTGAATAGAGAGCCTGCCTGCAATCTTTGGAGAGGCACAATGGCACCTTGAACAATTAAAAGACACCATCCGCTGCACCAGGTTCTGCTCCGGCTACTGGGAGCCACGCGGATGATGAGCCGCTTCCCAAGCAATGTAGGGATATGCCGACAGGCTATCGACGAATTTGGAAGAACTCTTCAAGATTTTTACACCACCGTTCCATCGAGGGTTCAAGAGCTTCGAGCATGCTTACATTTTTTCTCAGAGGCTGTGTGGGGCACAACGGAGCCGAACAAGCCCGAGCAAGCCAGAGCAAGCCAAAGGAGAAGTTAGCAGTTTTCTGCTCTCTTTGTCGCCGTTTGGTAACAACAATAGCAGCAGCGCGCTGTGCTCCGCAAGCCCTAAAACAGCCTGTGCAGCATATTGTGTGTGCCGGCGGATGAGGAAGCCTGAAGCACAAACACTCAAAGACGAGGCCTCTGTGTCACGCTCTTCCTCGGTGGCATCACGGCTTCTGTTGGTTTTCTGGTCTCACGCCCATCCCCAAGTGCCTTGCGCAGCTTGCGCAGTGCGCTCCAGACTCTGGAAGGAACACTGTTGAAGACTGTTGAAGACAGTTGAAGACTGTTGTTCTGGTTGCTCTGCAGGGAGCGAGTTCCTGCATTTTCTGGATGGACTTGCGCCTCCGCCCCTTGCCCGGAGCTGTGAGTTCACAATGTCGCAATGAAGACGTCAGCTGCTTTTGAGGCCTCGTGTAACGGCAGTTCTTCTTGCACTTCGCCGAGAACACGGTCTTTTTGTCGGGGCACCTGGTTGGACGTCGTTCTCAGTCTTGTCAGTGTGCAGGGGTAAAGGCAGTAAAGGGTTTCGCTCCAGGACGCCAGCATTTGCGCCAATTCTGAAGTTTGAACAAGCATGTCAGAGAAGCGAAGGGTAGCAGCATAGTCATTACATAGTACACAGTTTGACCGAAGTTGGCAAGCGCTTACATTAGCCGTCATTAGCCGTGCCTGGCCAAGAACAGTGCCTGATTTGCACACAGAGTCTTAATGAGACTGTCGAATGTTCTTCGTCATCATGGGAGGCAATGCTGCTGGGTGCTTCAGCAGGTCTTCTCTGGCAGCTTCCCTCAGGCACAACATGCGCGCCCCCTTCTTTCACGGTGCAAGGCTTGAATCTGTCAGATCCGACACGGCCTGGAGGTCTGGCCATTGTCTCTAAAGCTGGTGGCATAGTGCTCCCTGGCTCAAATTTGGATCGAGACTGCCACTGTGCCATGTTGTGCCTTTTGGCACTTCAGACAGAGTCCACTCCAGACCCAGGCTCGGGGCAGCTGCCGGTGGCCTGTTCTGGGCAACCTACGAGGCTACAAAGCGTGTGCGTGTGCGCTCGCCAGACCATGCCAGACCTCCCATGCTTTGCGGTCGCAATCGGCCGCACGACAGAACAAACGCCCAACATCCGTGGGCACCAAACCACCGACTGCCCAGCCCCCGCCTTTTTTCACTGTAGTCCTGTGGGCCTGGGGTCGCGGATTCAGGCTTCTGTGCAAAACGAACTTTTGGGCATCTGGTTCCTACGACGATGTAATGTAAACGCTATGCGACCCGCGGGCCTCGGCTCTGTGTGTTTAGGGTCAGTCGATTCAGTGTGGGACGGGGGCTTGCTGTCCGTCCCCTATGGTCGGCCACACATGCCCTGATGCACCGTCCGCTCTCGAACACCTGGGCTAGGGGCGGTACGTATTCCAAGCAAAAACGCACCAAACACACACTCAACAGCATGGGGATTAGACGTGCAGCTCGGGGTGGGTTTTGGAAGCTACTCGTCTCCAAGAATACACGTCTGGGTGCACCAGGAGTACCGCGAAGTGCTCGAAGAGCCTTCGGGTGGCCGATGGCTTCTCGGCAGCGCTTTGACTTTGCTGGCTGCTGGTGCCACTTGTCAGCTTCAGGCTGCTCCTCCTTCCGGAGACATCTGAGAAGGCAAAGGTGCAGGCACTTCATTGCGGTTGCTGTTGCAGGACGTGTAAGTGCAATGGCCTCACCTGCAAAGCTCTCAAAGGCGCTTCATGTGTGGAGCAGACTGAAGCTGGGGATCACGGAGGTGCCGGGCTCAGCCGCGTGCTCTACACTCTCTGCACGCTCTGCACGTTGATTTGCGGCGGTTGGCGATGCTTCGCAGTCGTTGAGGCTGCAGTGGAGCGGAGCGCTTCGCTTCTTGGGCGGGGAATGCTCGATACCCTCCTGAACCGGATAGGTGCGGACACTGCAAAAGATGGACATCCGAACATCCCGTGGTGATACCTTGAAGACATGGTGGCGACCCACAGGTTATTGGTGGTGTTCAGCGGGCGTCGTTGACATCGCAGAGAAGGTGGCTGAGGCCCCGAAGCTAACATAAACTGACAATCCTGATTCCTGGTAACCTCTGCGGTGGAGAGAAACAACTATTTCTGTGAGACATGTTTGAATGCATTGCGTATCCCAGCTTCCCGAAGTCTGTGAAAGTTGTGTGAAGAAGAAGTGGTTTGCCGTGGCCTGTAAGCTGTTGTTGGAACCTGTGAAGCACGTGTGAATTCGTTCTTCAGAATCTGAGTGAAAGCCTGTGAAAGTGCATGTCGGTGCGGTTGAGACCTCCTGGCCCCAATCTTTAGGACTTTAGGAAATTGGGTTTAGGGATCCGCCCGTCTGGTGTCTTTTCTTTCCGAGGCTACTCTGATGGGTGACTTTGTTCTTGCTTCAGTGTCGATGGAATCACTCTTCTCAGGTGGGGGCTGGGGTTCCGGCCGGAAGCACGCGTGTATTGCCCCCAGGCCACTGGAATCACTCATTCCTAGGACCCGGGGCTGATGGAAACTTTCTTTTGCGCCCGGAAGCACTCTTTAGAATGAATCAGTTTGGGCTCCGGAATTTCCACTGCTTTCTCGGGGCCCAACAAAAACCGGAAACGCCTCCTACTGGTGGGGTTCATCATGACTTCGCATGACTTCACAAGAGTGCTCAACATTGTCCAGGGCCGGTGGATGCATAGTGTAGTTGCTCCATATGTGTTCAGCTAGTGTCGCATGATTAATAATACTGTAGTTCTGCTCACGGGATTGTGGTGCACGAAAGAAAGAAGGCATTGCTTTTCACAAACCATGAGTCAGAGCCTAGCTACATTCTTCCATAGAGAAGCAGATGGCAGCAGTGGCAAGCCTATTGCAAGCCTTGCGAGGCCGAGTCATGAGAAATGCAGCACCATGCTGGGCCATGTCAGGCCATGGCGCCATCAGTGTAGGGATGTTAAATCACTGTATGTTAATGACCAGACAGCGGCGAGCGCCCCTGCTGCCAAGCAGCAAAAACCGCGCTTGATGCTGTGGTGTCCCAGAATCCATTGGTCCTATTTCAAGGGCACATCTCCCAATGGCTTTGTTAGGGTGAGCTGTGCGCAGATGGGAAAGCAGGAAGGCAGAGCATGGTGCTAACAGTGGTTTATTTGGGTTTTCCCGCATGCAAGGCTTGTTTTTCTGTGCCTTCCAGCCTTCGTGACAGCGCTCCAAAGATTCACTCCAGCAGGGGCACAAACAAGCCTGGACTATGTTGTTGCGAAGTTGCGGTCTTGCATTTTGATGAAGGGCCATTTGTTGATGTCTTTTTGGGTTACTCGTTTCACCTTCTCAATGAGCCCAGCATTCATCATGTCCATGGAATATCGTTGCCACTGGTGAATGTCGCGCGACTGTTGTTCCACGGTTTTTGGACTGTCATATCGAAAGCCTTCATGATTCGATTGTGAGACAAGGACGCAGGCCTATTTAGACACCGAATGGATTGCCAATGCCTAGTGGAAGGAAATGTCGTTCGCATGTTTGCAAGAGTGGCAGTTGTAAATGCGAGCCACGCTCTGACTTGGCGGTGGAGAGAATCCGGCGAGTGGATCCTACTTGCATCATGACTCTGGCGAATGAGGCCGTGGATCTGCGTACCCATGTGCGGAATGGTCGCATCGATCCCGGACAAATGGCCAATATATTGGCGCCAGGAGTCCAGAACCTCGCATGTTGGCAATGGCAGCATGTGTTTGCTTTCCAAAGCGAGGGGGGGCAGCCAGCTCCCCTGTCGGCTGTTTGGATGACTTCAGAGGTTTGGCTTGTGAGGCGAAGGTGGCTGAAATTGTTCACATATGTTTGCCCCGAATCGCAGCATCATTGGGTGTAATTACCTGCTTTCCCGGACCCACAATTGTAGGTCACATGTTCATGTGTCCAGTCTGCCTTCACCGACGCCTGCCCCTGTCTGCTTCCTTCGCCTTCGGACGCGTCTCATGCGTGCTCGATTTCGCTCCCACTTTCACTTTTCTCACGCAGCGGCTTGCACTTCCAGTCTTTGTCCCTACCTCTCTCCTCCGTTTTGCACTCGAACGGATGCAGTCGTGCTTGTGCTCATTTCGGGATTATCTGCCGGGATTGCCTGCGGGATTCCACACCTTTAACGATGCTTCTTCTTCTTCTGCTGCTACAATTCGAGCTACCAGCCAACAATGCGACAAGAACAGCGCAGCCAGGGGAAAACAGGGTTTTTTTTAATAGTACATATTCCCCTCCCATCCCGAGATGCTAGATTTGAGCTCTTAATTAACCTTCTGTATTCCTCACCCGAATCACCTGGCGCAGGTCTCCTGTTCCCAAAGGAGCTTGCAGAGAATCCTGCTCAGTGCATGGCAGAGAATTCCACAGACGGTCACGCATGTCGATCCCCCTAAGAATCCCGCAAAGTGTCGCCTACCCACTAAGAAGTCACTGGGCATGCCACATGCAAAATGTCCTTGCCATCTTGTAGGCCAATCCAAACAGCACCGTAGTGTTCACAACATCATACAAGGTTTGCTGTGGTATGATGAAAGATCACGTAAACAGAATGTTGGTGCGGTTTCCCACCACATGATTTTTCCTTTGGTTTCGCACACAATATGAACAACCATCACGACCACGGCGGCTCTGACGCCCAAGAAGCTGCCAATGCCAACAACAAGTTTGTTGTGTTAATCGTAGTTGTAACAGTGATGATGCGAGTGGAGAAAGTTTACAAGTATTGTCTCGGAGGCCCGAGTTCCAGACGGTTCGAGGTGCTTGAGGATGCCCACCTTGGCGCGTTGAAGCCGTTTTGGCTTTCCAAACCTTCCATGGATAGGCTACGCCCATAATGACTCGTAGTGCATTGGACGGGTTGTGCACGTTGCGAACTGAGAATCTGGGAGTTTGTGAAAACATGTTGCACCAGACAACCTTTTTTCGTACGGGTCAACAGTCATAGGGTCACCGGGACAAACGTGGCAGCTGTGCAGCTTCTGCTGCGGCAGAAAGAGCTGTCGAGTTGTCTGTCGGATTTGGTCGGTCTTGAAGGGATTAAATTAGTAGATTCGTGACTTGTGTAGGCTTGCCTAGCCATCCAAGGCATTGGAACATCCAGCCCCGGGCCCGTTTGGGAGCTCTAGACTCTAGAAGAACCACGAATTCGTTTTGACACTAGTGGGGACAGGTCCCTTCTGTAGCCATGGAGCCCTCCGAGACCGCGAGCGCTTCGTCCTCTGGGAACGGGCTCGCTGCACAAGCCGGACAGACAGGGGCCATGGAATGGGATCCTGTGACGGTGGCTGCGCGACAAGTTCTACACCAGCCCTCCGCTGCTTGCCTGCGTCGGCTGGCAGCAGAGATGACCAGCTTCAAGGATGACCCACTCCCGGGTGTGACAGTCTGCCCAGATGAGAATTATGCAACATTGCTTCACGCTTTGGTGAAGGGCCCAGCAGGCACGCCTTACGAAGGCGGGCTCTTCCATTTCGTGCTGTACGCGAAAGGCAACTACCCACACGAGCCACCCTTGGCCCGGTTGATGACCACGGGCAACGGGAGCGTCCGTTTCAACCCGCAGTTCTACACCTCCGGGAAGGTGTGCCTCTCCATCCTGCATACTTGGCCGGGCCCAGGCTGGAATCCATCCTTCAACATGAGGGTGGTCTTGCTTCAGTTGCAGGCTCTCATGAACGAGAGGCCGGCACTGAACGAGCCTGGTGTGATGATCATGAGCAATCCCGAAGACTACAATGCTTATTTGAGGCATGAGACCTTGAGAGTGGCTGTTTTGGGCCTACTGGAACAGTGCTTCCGTTGCTTGAATGATGGCGTCACAACCGTCACAACCCAAACAAGCCAAACCCAGGACGAGGCACAGACTTTGCAGGCTCCGAATCCACCGAGTGGCTTCTGCATGCCTCGCGAGCTAGCAGAGGCGGCGCTTGCTGGCCTGATGCAAGAGGCCGGACAGCTCGAGGCACGATGCCGCGAGCTGGCAGCTTCCACGCCAGATGGCTTCATGCTTCCTGGAGTGCCGCGGGCTGTGCGCGCCGAATATTCGAACATGGCATCTCAGCTCCGAGTACTGCGGCAGCCGCGCAACCCAGACCTTCCATCTGCGATGCGATCACCGGAGGAGGAAGGACAAGAGAGACAAGAGGAGAAGGCAGAGGAGGCAGTGGCAGCCCAAAGTGTGCCGGACAACGCAGAGCAGATGGAGCCGCCAGAGTGCCGCATCTGCGGTGGCGGGGTTGAGGTCACTTTTTGTTTTTTACATGGCGAGTGTGTTTTTGTGTCACTTTCAGCTTCAGGATTCTTGCCTTGCCTCTATATGTGTATTTGGTGCAGGATGGGGAGCTGCTTCAGCCTTGTGGTCTTGGGGCTCAGTCTGTGCTCAATCTGGGGCAGTGGATCCCAGTAAAAGCAGAATCGAGTAAATTTATGCAGTACATGGTATGTCACATGCACTATGTCACTATGTCGATGATGGTCGGCTGGCAGTAAGTGACGCCGTGCGACCCCTCCTTGTCAGCATGATAAGCGAAGGCTAGGTGAATTTCTACCGTCGATCCTCTCTGCTGCAACTTATGCTGCTTTGCCGTAGCTGTGCTAGCGATTCAGCTGCTCTGCGATTTCTTCTCGCATTTGTGCAAAGTCGGGCATACTTCAGGAAATCGAGAAGGGCCTATATACCTCTCCTCTCTCCTGCGTCATGCAGAGGCTAGCAAACAGGACGCAAAGAACATCAAAGAACGGTAGAGCAATGCACTCAGAGTGATGTCTCAGTTTCTGCCTCCTCTCGCTCCCTAGGTTGTACAGGAAGCATGGCGCACGTGCATCGCCGACGCCCAAGTGAGAGCAATACCAAAGATGTTGGCATCACAGCGTGCAAAGCTGCTAGGTGCTTGTGCAGCAGAATGGATCCGCCGGAACCAATCTCCTACATGCCCCATATGTGGGCAGGCGACTGGTTTGCAGTTCAGGCGTCTTGATGATGTAGGACACCATTCGTGGCGCCTGCACAAGAGTACGCAAGCCCAAGGCGTACAAGGACAGAATGCTCCGCACCCTTGGGATGCTGGGCCGTTATCGCCGGAGATGTAAGGATCTCAAAGTCTTAAAGAGGCTGTAGGCCTTATCTTCCATGATGTGCTGTCAGTGCTGTCACACGTTGTGTCACCATGGGTACAAGAGTTCTCATCTCCTCAAAGAAGGCCAGGTTGGGTTCTCAACACCTTTCCGCTGAGGTCTGGAGCTTGGAAGGCTGGCCAGCTGCTGCCTCGCCAGATCCATAGCTTTCGGCATCGGCAGACGGCCTACGAGTCGCAACGCTGGTTCGAGTTTCCTCTCTATTTGGGGCGCTTCTGCACATGCGCTGAAAAGGGATGCAGCTTGCGGCACATCCGCGATGTGCGATGTTCTTGTCGGGCTAGTCGATGGGAGGAATCCTGGGACTTGCGCCCGTGGCTTCGTTGTCTTTAATCTTGCAGGGCACAATTGATTTCCACCTTGTGAGGAAACTCTGACTGCAAATGTTGTTCACTGCTTGGGTGACCTTTGTTGCACATTGGAGAAGATTAGATGTCAAGCGCACAGCGCTCCAAGCCGAAAATTCACGTTGCCGACTAGTTTGCTGAACTTGGTGCTGGCCGTCTGCCGTTGGCATGCCCAGCACACAAACTCCAGATGTTTTCACATAGTGAGGTTGCAGTTGCCTGCCTGATCTTCCAAATGGCCTCGAGCTCTGGGCACCGTCCCCAATGCTTGACATGGCTTCGCGTAGTGTTTTGACAGTATACCTGCGACTTCGGAGGTTGATGCCTGTGGAGATCGCTCCCTGGGAGCTGGGACGCTGGAGAGTGGAGCCAGCGCCACGAGCCTGCACCGTGCTTTGCGCCTGTTGCTTTGAGCGTCCTGCGTTGGAACATCCTGTGCAGCTCACTGCACGGATGCTGCAGAGGCCGCTTGACACGGAGGCAGAGCAGAGGGCCAAGGAGAGGGCCAAGGCCACGTCGCACGATGTCGTACGAAGCTGAAACTCGGTGAAGCCGAATAGCTGCAATCCCGAAAATTCTGAAAAAGCTGCTCGGAGCCTCTCTGAGAGGCGGATGGGCGACCAGGCGGCGCTCTTTCCGGGTCAGCTCGGGCCCCAACGTACGCTCGCGTAGAAGATGCAGGGTTGAGAAAAGCTGGCCCTTTTTTGGCACATCTTTGCACTCCTCGACTCTGCTTTGTGGTTGAAACATCAGTAAGCTGAACCCCGACAGCACGCTGGTCCAAAATGGAATCGGGGAACGGAGGAGGTGGAGCCGGGGAGGCCCGTAAGGGGTTGGCGGATTCAGGAGCAGTGAGTGGGGGGCGGGGGCCGGGGGGGCGGGGGGAACCTAGGTTTTGTTTAGGCTTCCTTGTGAGTGGTACTCCATCTCCTCGCGTTGCCCAGACCCGAGCGGCAAGCCCTTGGGTTGGCACCTCAAAAGTCGGAGAATCCCGTGGTGTTGTAAGACCAAATTTGCGCTGTGCATGGGGTCTTAGGATCTGCCGGCTCCGAGCGAGCCTCTCTCCGAGGACTGCGTTAATATGGAGTTGTTGTTAGCAGGTTATTGTAGTTGCGCACCGTAGGTGTGACATATTTTGAGGTTAGAGTCAGTGGCTGTTTCGACGGTTCAAATCGGTTCGAGGAGGCTGCCCGATTCATCCCGGATGATGGCAACGTGCCCGTGTGTCTGGCCTGATTGCTTGGGGCGCACGAGTGAGGTCACGATTGAGGTTGCAGCAAAGTCCGAGATCTGCACAGGACCTTCAGTTGGCCCCGCCGTATCGGCTAAGTGGGAACTGGCTGCGGCCGGCGCCGGGCCCTCCGCAGTTCGAAGTTCGAGCGATGCAAAAGACTAAAGAAAGCAACGAAGATGCAAAGAAGATGCAAGGAAGACGCTTCTGAGCCACTGAACAACACGGCGGCTAATCACAGCTCATCACATCTCATCACAACTCATCACAACTGATTCTCTCGAATGTTGCATTCCCAGGCTGGATGCTCGCGATCGCTGGAGGGAGCCTTTGGTTCAGGCTGTTGACTGAAGCAATGCCAGATACCGTGGTGTCACATCCGATCATGCAGGAACTTGTGTTTCATCCGCTCACGCCTTGGAGCACGAGAACAATCCCTGTGCCAGTGCGGTTCGAGGCTGTGCCTGTACCTTCACAGTAAGCAAACGCAAAGAGAGACGAAGGGAAAGAATGTAAGGGAATCCAGGTCACACAATCTCAGACATCTCAGATGTAGCGGTCAGGCCACTCGGGGGATGTCATTTTCAGACATCTCTTGGCTCTTGACGTTTCTTGTTCAGTCCCATGGTCCCAGTCTTGCAGCGATTTGCAGAGAAGAAATGTTGGTTGCCCAAGTTGTGCACGGACTGTCGGCACAGCATTCCCGTAGCTGCGGCCGGGATACCTGGCGGCCCGTGTGGCTTGCGCGGGAGGGGGATCCTTGACGTGGCCATGCAAGTCCGGCCTGAAGCCCCGCACGCCTTGCAACTCTTCTGCCGAATTAGCTAGTGCCGGAAACCCTCAACCCCAACCCGACAACCTGGTGGCACGACCTTAAAGTGTGTGTGTTTAGCGGCAAGCGAATTGTCAAATGTCGTATCTTTGTCCAAACGGCACTGTATATAATGTATCCCTTCGCAGTGCGACTGAGTGACATCTGGACTGCTAGGCCTTAGCTCGTCAGCTACAGCAGCGCCGGTTTTTCCACAAAAGGTACGGCGCAGCTGGGTGTAGCTGGGAGGGAGAAGACGAGACCATGCAGAGTTTAATTTGAGGTGCAGATGTAATGCGCTCTTTGCTATGCGTGGTGGATGCACATCGGTGGAGCGTGGCTTTGAGGCTTTGTCTGCAGTGAGTGCAGGCCGGCCCGATTGCGAAGCGTCTTGAGACGTTGGCAGCAGCAGACGGCCGCCGAGCAGGCAGACGGTAGGATAGGACCGGATAGGACTGCCAAGGTTCGGGGCATGCTGAAGACAGACAAAGGCGCTTCCGAGCCCAGCCTAGGCAAACCACTGTCGACAGATCTAACAAGCGTTCCGGGAAGGTGCGAAGGCAGTCGAAGAAGGAGGAGGAGGAGACGTTGACAGCATCGCAAATATTCCGGACATCTTGACACATCGCAATTTCACGTACGTCTATGTCGATGTAGTTTCTTGAAGGGTGTTGCTGCAGTTTTTCTCCACCCTGTAGCTCAGCTATTCTCCTCGCTCGGGTGTGTTGTGCTTGTCGCCCTTTGAATCTCCCACCGCCAAGAACCGCAAAGTATCTCTGAATCCGCCCCCCCGTCTCCCCAGGCAGAGTATCCCAGGAGTGCCCAACCCCACAGAGTAGACTCTTGGAGTGCGCAGTCCCGGATGATTGCTACCATGCTCATGACATTGCTTGGTTTTAGGTGAGACGTTCGAAGTAATTTCTTTCCCCTTCACCTGACCCCTCTGTTTCGACACAAACATCTGTGATTGGCCTGGAGAGGAACCCCTCTACCTGGGGCGAGGTCGCGGGTACATCGGCTGGTGCCTCAAGGTCTCTTATTTGAGTGTGACATCTTGTGGCTTGTGATCGCAGCCTGCCTGAGGTCCTGCTGCGACACTTCGCTGCTGGCTCCGGGATGTGCCGCCCCGAACATTGGGTTCCGTCAGTACCAGTATAGACGATGGTCAATGAAATATCGCCATGCTCCCATCTCCCCTCCCTCACCGGACCCGTTCTCACGCTTCAAAGTCACAAATCGCGTTCGCAACCAGGCAGTGGAGCCTGCTCCAGCAGTCACTGTCCAACTCAGGCATGCAAGTGTTTTTGCCATTAGTAAAGCCCATGCTTTTGCAATACAGCAAGTTGTGCAAGGCCCCCGCTCTCCTCTGCCGTGGCAGCCTCGCTGGTGCTGTTCGCCTGGCAGGCAGTGGGCTCCAGGCCGGGTTCAGCCTCCTTCGACTTACCTTTTGAATTCTTTGAGAATCTGGAAACTGTGGCAACACGTTGCAGCAATTTCCGCTCACACCAGTTCCATTATGTTGCATGTTCGTCCGTGCTTTCGAATGGTGGACAGCCGCATACAGCTGCGCTCTCCACAGGGGTCACTGCACAGAGTATCGCAGACTCTTTTCGGCCAGGTCTTTCTTCTGGATGCTCATGTGCTGCCACCTGGGTCTGCTGGACATGCTTCCTAGGTCCTAGGCATGACATGGCATGACCTAGGTCGGGTCTGCAATCACCTTTTGAAGAGGAAGCGCAAAGCATGCCAGGTTCTAGGTGGTTTCCATTCCCGCTCGTGGCAGCCACTGCAGCCTGATCCTTTGTCCATAGCTGGTCTCAAGTCAGCGAAATGATTGAAGCAACGCGCGCTCAAAAGCTTTCCTTAGGTCGCTGCAAACCTTATACGGTACCAGGCGGGAGGGTGCACTCCGATTCCACAGAGCAGTGTCATATTCCATGCTACATGCCGTCACAGCTTTGAGTGGTTCACGAAATTCCCGTTTGGTTCCGAGCTGGTAGTGACCGGGTACAGTCGTGGCTACCGAGGTCAAGCGGCGACTGGCTCGGCTGAACATGATGCGCATCAGGTCTCAGTTGGAGGCCTGCGCTGCAGAGCCCAGCTTGTGACACGCTTCCGGTTGCTATCCGCTCTTTGGGTGAAAGGCGGCGAGGGTCAGTTTCGACAAGTTGATCCAAGCAATCCTTAGTTCTGGAGCATTCTTTCGCGCATTCTTTGACAGTCTGACACGTTGATCCTCCTGCTCCTCTTCTTCGGAGCTTCGTGCGCAGGCTTGGGCTTTCGACGGCACGTGGATGGGGCACAAGTAGTCACTTGTCACTCTCAGCCAGCGTGCCTTCGTAACAGGCGAAGGCCAAGGAGGACTTGGGGGCGTGCTTGGACCTTAGACTCAGACACCGGTCCGACATCGCGTCGTTGCACTTGAGAGATCTTGAGAGCTGTGGGAGCCGTGCTGGCTGGCTTGGCTATGCGCCGTGTTTTGCAGAAGGTTGCGATTGGCGCACCAGCGGAGCAAGGGGTTACCGACCCCTGCCGAGTTGCAGGATGGGCTGGGAAGAAGCTGTCACCATCCGCACCCCCCCCCTCATTGCAACAAGCATGCTGTTCAGGGGTCGCAGATCTTCGCGAGAATGAATGCAGGATCGGCCTCTCTCTCCTTCCGCTGTGTGCATGTCGTGGATACTGTTCGGATCCCAGCTTTGTGGTGTTCTTGGTTTTCGTACACAAAACGACCCCCGTGGATGGGTTTGCATCGCGTTGTGCGATCCCTCGGCCTGCTTTAGGTTGGTGCTGGTGTCGCTTGTGGCCATGACTACCGTGGCCGCTGCTCTCAGCGGAGATTAGTATCGAAGTGTTGAAGTTTGTGCCAACGTCATTGGAACAGCGTTGGGGAATCACAAAATGAGAGACCAAGGCCCGACGACCCGTGCCGCCCGAAGGTCCCCACCTCAGGAGCAATTGAGCTCGGGCATGCAAGCGGAAACAAAGATGCTGGATGTCTTTGGGAACCGCGAAGGGATCGCCCGCACCGCATACAGGTCCTTGCAAGATTCTCATACAATAGATCGGCGTATTTGAAGGAGTGGTTAGCAAGGTGTTGACGACACTCAACATTGGGCTCGGTTCAGGAAATCTATGCCTTCGGAAAGCGGAAAATTCTAGCGCAAGACTCGAAGGCTCTGCGAAAGTCCCGTGCAAGTCTCACGCACCCCAGGAAGGACCCGGCCCACGTGGTCCTCCTCCCACCTTCAGTTGACAGAAGTTCACCTCCCGCATACCTTACCCTCAAGCCTTCCTCCACGCTCAACCATAAGACTGAACTAGTACTGAACTCGGCACTCGCATCCGTAGACAACCAACGAAATCCAGGACCAGGCTTTAGGTGTGTGCGGATAGGCGTGCTAAAGCTTTGCGAAAAGAACCTTTTATAGCAAAAAAGATGGGCTCCCGGAACAAAGCAGTTGAGATCAAGGTGGCACTGCAGGGGCAGGCCAGTTTGTCATTAAATGTTGCAAGCACGCGCGACGGCGCTTGCAAGACAGTGGCGCTGGCGTCGTGACAAATACAAGCACATCAAGCACAGCACAAGCAAACTTCACAAGCAAGCTTCAAGAGTTCAAGAGTTCAAGAGTTCAAGAGCTTGTGTAAGGTGCCCATCCTCAAGCCCGAGGTGCTCCGAAGCTTCTAAGCATGAACGCGCATCGAGATGCTCGGTTGTTTTGTGCATGTTGCCTAGGAATGATTTGGGTGTTGTTCGGCAGTGGTTTTGTGTTTCTTTTTGTAAGTTTGCAACGTGCTTTGTACTGTTCCGAGCAGCGCGTGGCCAGGTGTCGAGGTCCTCGGTCCCGTGCTGCATGGCCTGCTGTGGGCAGCCTGTGGCCTGCGGCCAAGTGACCGGCCCCCATATGCAAATCTCAGAAGTATCAATCAAGAGCACGTGCATAGATTTTGTGAAGGCTGAGACGGTTAAAATTGATGAAAGCTCCGGTTCTCAAAGATGGCACCCATGTGGTGTTTTTGATCTTGCTTGATAAGCCTCTTGCATACCCTTGAAGATCCTGCTCGTCCGTGTCATCTCTTTCGCTCTTTGCTGAGGTGCAGCGCTTTGCCTGGTAGTGGCTGCGCCCGTGCTTTCGGCAGTGGTGCAGGGCGAGTGAAGACAAATGTGCGTAGAGTGGCTTCTGCCCGGATGCCTGGAGCGTGATATGATGTAAGAAGAGAAGTGCAGCCTAGCTACCTGTCTGCAGCCCTTGGCTCAAAGACTTGGGCCGTGAAGTGGGTATACCAAGGTGCGGCAAGGGGCTTCTGCTGATTGGTGCATGAGGCACAGGCACCACCAAGCCCTGCAGGACGCCTCCAGGTCTCGCTCACGAGCCATGCAGCCGTCCGAGGTGCTGCGAGGGAGGAACGGGGAGTGTTTAGGGCCCAAGGCTGTTTGGCATCTATCCTTTACTGACTCTATTGCAGTATGTACGCTGCATGACTTCTGATTCAGGTCAAAGTTAGAGGGTCCGCCCGTCAGGTATTCAGCCCGCCAGATACCTCCGTTCGTCAGAAGCCTCCGTGGAGAGGGGTTGTTGCGGGCTGGAAGGTTTTTATCTATCCATCTATTTCCCCCGGCCCGGCCCCTCCACTTACTCCGCCCCTCAGATACCTCGGCAGGGTTAATTGATCTCGGTTAATTGCGGGTTGGAGGGGCCGCCTGTCTGATGCCAGCTATCGCCTCCTCTGCCTCTCTGGTGCTCCGGGAATGTGCTCCGGGAAGTTACGTGATCGCCGTCAGGTAGTATCTATTCCCCTCCCGTTCGGGGCCTCGGGGGTTGTAGACGCAGGCACTCCGCCCGTCAGATACCTCCGGTTGGGTAGAGGTGACTTGCAGACTCCAACAGGTACCCATTTACACCTGCCCCCCGTCAGAGTTTGGTCGTCAGGTGCTATCCGTCTATCCGTCTATCTGTCTCCTTCTACTGCAGTGTCTCTTGCCATCCCTGTGACCTTCTTGGCCAGGTCGATGCAATCTTCGCTGCTTTCGATAAGAACAGGGATGGCGGTCTGTCGCGGGAAGAGTTTGAGCAGGAACGGCTTCGAGATGATTTTCCAACATGTCGCTGCGTCGCTTAACGGCTGAACTTTGATGTTGGCGATTGTTGTTGGTACGTCGTCTGATTTGTTATCGTTGTGGCAGGCCCTTGCTGCACACAGGCTTCAGGCCTGGGGATGTCAAGTGGATGTCATTATTTACTATCAGCTGTTGTTTCATGTGACATGTCTGGCGGTAGAGGTAATTCCTGAGCCATCGGCATATGGACCACCACGCACTGCGCCGGGCGCGATGCAAACTGAGGGTGCAACTGCCTCAGTATGTGACTTTCATGCGGAGACGACGACTGCCAAAGGCACGGAAAACAGTAGAACTGCCAAGGCATGGAACATAGTATTTCTTCTGTTCAAGAAGGAGAGCGGTTTTTCCCAGAATGCTGGCTCACCACGCGAATTTCAGAACCGAACCACATCGCACTATTTTCGAGCAGCAGTTCCGTGATATGGGGGCCCATATTATCACACCGCACAAGGTGGGCAAACGTGTTTTCTGACATTATCGCGCACATGGTGGCTGATGGCTGTTGACTCAAACACACTTCAATTGAGGTCGTCGAGACCAGCTGTGCCCTTAAAATGTGTCCCCTATGGGCGGTGGCTGCAGCAAAATCTCATTCAGTGTAGTACAATATCCTCAACTCTAATATGAAAAAGCGTGTGTTCGAATAATAAGAAAACTAGATGTTATGTACGGCGATGATCCTCACGAGAGGTGAGGCAAATGCAAGAGTCTTTTTTCGAAAGGAGAACCGGGGCATCCTCTGGGTCTGCAGAAATTCAAACGAGAGAAGGTATATTAGTGGAGCAGCCATGGGCCCCCGACCCGTCCATTTGGCCGCTTCAGGGGCTCGCCTCAGCACAAGCTCCAGCATGGTCCAAAATCTTGCAAATAGTGACTAGTGTGGTCACAGTCTTTGAATGGAAGATACCCTCTCAGGGTTTGATGCACAACATCGCGCAGTCGGCCGAATACGAAACTCAGTGTTCAAGCTAATCGCACCAGAATGCTTTCACGTGAACGATGCCACCACGGATGATGTCATGGACCCTTCGTGCGAGGCGACAAAAACAATGCAGCTTGGGCCTCTCAAAGTATGAGATCACAAAAATGATGCCGCATGGAGAACAGACGTCACTGGAAGACTTTTTGAATTCTTTAAATTGCATTCGAAGTGGGAACATGTAATGCAACTCAGACGTCTCGAGTTTGTCCGAGATCCGTGTCGAAGCTTGTCGTCATCTTCTAAAGGTCCCCAAGGCGTCGACCTTTAGGGCCCAATTGTTGTGACATAATGTTTTTGTCCTTGCTTGCCGAAGGGCCCAGGGTCGCCGCCTTCTCCCAACTGCACCGACATTCCCTAAACCCTCAACTCCACAAACCTTGGAGTCGTCTTTGACGGACTGTGGAGCAGACATGCCGGGAAGAGATTTTGAATTGTTGTGGTTCTTTTTGCAATCCTCTGCGAACGCCTGCCTTCCTGCCCCACCAGTCCATCCAGTTGCCGTCGTTGCAGATGCACTATTGGTGCAAGTGTCATGCGTGCTGTTCGTGAGACCATGTGAGATGTCTGGAGTTTCTGCTGAGGCATATAGCGGCATGCCGATGGACACGGCCAATAGGGGCTTCCCCGGGTATCAAGCATCAGCTGTACCACCAGGAGCACCAGCCTACCCATCACCAGCAATGCAGCAGCAAATGCAGCAGCCGCAGTATTCCGGTATGCCGCCCTTGCAAACGGCACCAATGCAGCCAGTTCAGCAGATGCAGCCAAACCAGGGCCAACCTCTGCAGGTTCCACCACAGCAGACGCAATTCACGCAGCCTGCACAGGGGACATGGCAAATGCCAGCAACTGAGCCCATGCAGCCCATGCAGCCAATGCAGCCCATGCAGCCAATGCAGCAACCACAGCAAACCTACGGCCAGCGTTTTGGAGGCCCCGGTCAAGGTCGCGGGCTCGCGCCAATGGGACCAGGGAGCAGCAGTGCACCCAATGCTCTGGCTGGGCCTTCTGCTGGGCCTTCTGCTGGGCCCTCTGCTGGGCCCTCTGCTGGGCCTTCGGCTGGGCCTCGGGCTGGGCCTTGGGCTGGGCCTGCCGTTGGGCCTGGGGCTGGGCCTGGGGCTGGCGCTGCTGTTGGGCCTGTGGTTGGGCCAGCTCCAGCTGGGCGCGGGGCGGGGCCTGCGGTTGGACCAGCGGTTGGACCAGCGGTTGGACCTGCGGTTGGACCTGCGGTTGGGCCCGCGGTTGGGCCAGGAGGTTACCGTGGCCGTGATGTGCGTGACAACAGTCCATCCAGGTCCAGGCCTCCCGCTGGGCGTCCGGCTTATCGAGACACGTCATCCAACGATCGCAGCCCATCCCCCGTCCGAGTCGTTACTGGGGGGTTCGAGCCAGTCAAGCCGCAGCCTTACTTGGTACATCTTTGCTTCCAGTTGCTTCCAGTTGCTTCCAGTTGCTTCCAGTTTCACGACAGTCGGCCTCACGCAAGGAACCCGCTGCAGCTTCAAGTGCAAAGGACATCTCCTGAATTTCTTTAGACCAAACTTGGTTTCTATGATACTTTCCAGGACTGGGCCCAACGATGCCCTCATGCGCAGCACCCCATCAGGACAGCATAGAATACTCTTGGCTCTTGCGTGGTGCAGTTTGTTGCAGTTTGTTGCAGTTTGTTGGAGTTTGTTTGTTGCAGTTTGTTGCAGTGTTCCAGGACGCAGCTCCACCAATGTGCCGGCGGTGACGCCGCCCCTTGACTCATTGCACAGACTGGTCTGGGGCCCCATCCCTGCCATTGCCCAAGGACAAATGCCCTGAGCTACTTGTTCCAGTCACAGCAAGCGCAGTCCCAGCTGCCTGGCTGCGCAACCGATAGGGAGAGGGCAGAGTCGGAGAGCGACTTTTCAAATACCCGGCTTGTGTGAGACATGTGAGACCTATGCTTTGGAGGCGTCTGGATTATTTGCAGACTGAGATGTCGCTCCTGGGTGGCAGATAGACAGGTAGAGATAAACATGCCTCAACATTGTAAAGTGTTCGCGGATTCAAAGTGCACACCAAGGGATATGAAGCAGATGCTGCAAACGGCGCTCGACAAGCAGGCTCCGGCGAATCCGAGGCCCGTCACTGAGCCGACTTAGCAATCCAAGACCCATAAACTCCTTCGACAGTCGCCTCGCACCAGTGCACCTTCAGATGCTGTTGCCCGCAGGACGGCCGCTTCGCTTGCGCTGGAGCCGAAAGCAGGCTCATGTAGCCCAATCGCCATATGGTACACTGTATTGTAATATTGTATTTCTTCAGACGCCATGGGCCTTCAAGCAAGATGCTCTGGCTATGACTTCGCCATGACTCCTCGCTATGAGCATGCGCTTCTTTGGAGGCACCTTCGAGGCCATGGCCCCAGCGGTGCACTCAGACTGGGCTGGACATCGGCTGTCGGCACACATTGGCAGACATTGGCAGTGTACAGCCCGACGCCCACATGGCTGTCTCTACTCGGCAGCTGTGCGTGAGAAACCGCATTGGACGCACGCGCGCTTAGTCAGGAAAACGTGCTCGCAGTTCTTCTTTCCGAGCACGGAAAGTTTAACTCTGCGAAAGTCGTTACGAAACTGCATTTGCAGCAGGTCCCCAACCCCTAGTTCTGGTGCATTCCAACATCTGCTGTCGCGACAAGTGCTCACGGCAGAAATAAGCACCCATGTGGCTGCGGAAGAGTGGCCTTTGAAGGCAAAGTCCTACGTCCTGCACGATTTGAACATAGACATGGAGAACCGACATCCATCCCTGATGCCTTCGAAATCCATGGCATACATGGCCGTTGTCGCGGCACCAACCCCCCCCCAAAAAAAATGCCAGGGCAACATGTGGAAACGGATGTGCTAGCACAGCCTTGAATAGCCTTGACAAAAGGTGTCAAGTATCCCCCGTCCAGCCCAATGAAGTTCCTGAAAACGGTGCTGACTCTTTCTCCACGCCGCGTGATGAAGAACCCCCCGGTCCAAAACTGAGCCCCAGACTTCAACCTGGACGTTGTGGGTGACACGCCAGATCTTTGTTGTAGACGCTTGGGCGAACACACCGTGGAAGTTCCGGAAATACCGTTGGGTTCCACAAAGAAACCATACAGGTATCTGGGTGAAGGAACTTGGGACGCTTGGCAAATTCGCAACTGAGGCCGGTCCTCTGGACATGACCCGTGAAGCAGTTCCGAGCCGCGAGTCGGATCAGGCGTTGGGCTCATTTGGGCTCCAGGGTTATCACTGCCGTCTGAAAGCGTGGCAACGCGATCAAGGCAGAATCGTTTCAAGCATTCGAGGATTGCGAAGATGTGACCCACAGAGCTCCAAAGCGTGCCGACACTGTACAGCGTGTTGCAACGTGCAGGCCAAGAGAAGACGCATGGAAGAAGCTCGTGCTCAGGCAGTTCCACGATGTTTCGCTTAGATTCGCTTCGTGTGCTTGCATGACGCTTCTTCACTCTTAGAGTTGCGAGGGTGCTGGGACTGGGAGGTATGGAAGGGACCAGAAGGGACGAGAAGGGACGAGAAGGGACCAGTAGGGCTTGTGCAACTTCACCAACAAGCAGCCCGAAGGTTTCTTGTCCACCGGCTCACGTGCATAGCCTCGACACAACTTGGGTTCTGAACACCCATATGCAAGCAAACTTGAGGGGCTACAACACATGTCAAAGCAAGGCGCCGCGTTGCACAGTGCAGCGGGCTTCTGGCAGTTTGTTGCTGTTGTGTCTGGCTGGGAAGCTATCTTTTCTTGGCCCTTGATGCCCATCGTTTGTTGGCCCTTCCTCGCAGTCTGCCTTTCTCTCGGCTTCACGCACCTCCTTGCTTATGAGGTGTCATCGTTGGGTCCGCAGAGGGGGGTCCTGCTTGCTTGGGTTCTCAATGTGGAGAAGAATCTTTCCGTGTTCTTATGTCTCCGACAAGTCTCTGAGGTGTTTTTCTTCAGGAGTTGTTCACTGTCAGTTTTTGCGGCTGTGTGTACACCGTTAGTTGCAAGGCAAGCCTTCTCCAACTGTTCCAGGATTGACAACTGCGTTTCTTGCTTGCGCAGCTTTGGCTGTCTTTGTCCTGTCTTCACACGAATCTCGCGGTCCTGGACACGCCCTTGGGTGGGAAGCGCTACTTCTATGATCTCTGTGCCTCCACACGGCCTCCAAGTGGCCTCCAAGTGTAGCACGCTGGAGTTCTGTTTGCACTTCTGTTTTCATCTCTCGCCTTGACTCTGCAGACGCGTGGGCCGGTGAAGACCATGCCTGGTGGGCCTGATGCCCGGAGAGCCGTGGACAGCTTCTGACGCCTTCATCTAACACGACGGGCTGCGGTGAAATTTTTACAGGCTCGACAGGTTCGAGCCGATGCAGCATGGGCAAAGCCTGTCCGTGCGCTGCTCAGCAACAGCATGACCGTTGATTTCGCATTGGTCAAAAGCGTCTCAACAGTTAAGGCCTGCAGGTGAGTTCCTGCGGGTTCCTGGAGACTAGACTAGACTTCCCTGAGATTCTTTGTTCAATGAGGGGTATCTTCACAGAGGCGTGTTGGTAGTCTGTTTGTTGAATGGCAGCAGTCCCCACGTGCTCTCCTGATTGTCTTGAGGCCCGACGCACTTGCCCACAGTGCGGAAACATCTACGCGAAAGACTCGCTTTTCTGCCGAAAGTGCGGCCACCGACGCAATGCTGCGACCTTAGAAGCATAGACGAGCGTTGTCTCACGCCCGTGGCAGATCTTGGCATGTTTTTTGAAGCCGCGTCAGGACTTGCCAGCCGGGATAGTGCCGGAGGACTTCCCACTCACGGATCTCGAGCGCGAGGAGCAGCTGCAAGATGTCGAGCACTTACTGTTGCGGGGGTGTGAGTTGGGCAATGGGGTCGGCAGATAGAGGCCGGGGGGCCTGGGATATCCTTAGCATACTCAGCACACTGAGACATTAAACATGCCAGGTCAAGGGCAAGCTTCATGCTCTGTGGCACTCCTCAGTGCCTGCATGAGTGCTTCTCTTCTTTTCGAGGTTTGGTGAGTGCGCGAACGAGCAGTGTTGGAAAGTTCTCGTCCGAGGTTGGAGCCCGATCAGTCCTCAGGTGAGCGGCCGTGACCTCAAACGTACCAAGCACTTTGCGAGTCAGGGCTGCACCATTGCTAGTACTGCAGTTTGCGGATGCAAGGATAGGTTCGAACAGATTCTAACAGACGTCCACGTGTTAAACGGGTCAAAGCTTGGCAGGGACGGCCTTGCG
Organism: Symbiodinium natans; assembly: GCA_905221605.1. Classification (NCBI taxonomy): domain Eukaryota; class Dinophyceae; order Suessiales; family Symbiodiniaceae; genus Symbiodinium; species Symbiodinium natans. Next base: position 892,050 of record CAJNDS010000569.1, on the reverse strand, counting down.
AAGGTTTTGCTGAGCTGAGGCCGAGGGGTGCAAAGTCGGGCTACCCGATGGGGACCATGGGGGATGGCGCACAAGGTGCAGCTTTGTGCGGCTTTTCCTCATGGAAACGGGCTCGAGTCGAGAGTTGGGGGGGGGGGGGCTGGCAGCTGTGTGACAGGATACGACCCACGTGATCCACGCCTGCGGTGGCTTTGGCAGAGTTTGATTTGCCCCCTGCGTCGGGATCAGGGATGATGGGTTAGCTTAATGCACATTGCGCACCACGGCCGCCGAACCTCTTCCAAGCAAACGAAAGTCCTGCACGGCGGCTCAGTTTGACTGGCCCGTCTCAAGATGTCTCAAGTTGTGTGCTGTAGCGTTCGGCCAGCAAGCCTCGCAAAAAGTTTTGCCAGAGAACCGCCCGGAACTAAAGGGGTGTTGTTGAAATCAATCTAAATGGATACGTGCCAAAACGTCGAAAAGGATACTGCTTGGCGCCCGAGTTTATCAGGGGTGTTCGGGCAGCAACAAATCCTGCAGAGACACAAGTTTCACAAGCGCTTAAAACATGTTTGGGGAGCAGCAGAAGGCCCTCGACAAATATCTAACGGACTGGGCTGTCAACCTCTAAAACCCTCGAAGCGCTTAGTGCCTTGGATGGTTTTTGGTGTTGAACGGATGCCTGGCCTGAAGCCGCAAAGGGCGCCAGTTGCCTTCCTTCCTCTGTAGCTGCAGTACTGGCAGCCAAGCTACCCTCATCCCAGAAGCATCAACCACCTGAGCCGCCGATTCTGCAGACGCTTCAGACATCCATGTTCCATCTTCGCCGCGCATGCTCTCATATCTGTGCGAGGGTGCCAACACCTTTCACGAGTGAGAATTGAAGTTGCGCTGGACATGTTTAAGGCGACTCCGCCTTTGCGTTGCAGGATGCCCAATCCGAATCAGTCCATTGAGTTTGCCGTGCCCATGGAGCCCGAGCAGTCCTCAGGTGAGCGGCCGTGACCTCAAACGTATCAAGCACTTTGCGAGTCAGGGCTGCACCATTGCTAGTACTTCAGTTTGCGGATGCAAGGATAGGTCACGAAAGCTAGCCCCTGAGGAGCTAGCGGAGTATCTTGCTTAAGCGAAGCTTACAACCTGATGGGTATACAGGGCCCCCAGAGGCTCCTCCACGAAACGCAGCAAACCCGGTCGGTTTCCGGGTGGCAAACACAGGTTTTGGGGAAACGGGCTGGCGTTCATTTCTTTCGTATATTGGGTGCAAATGAACGCCGTTTTCTGTGGATCCCAGGCCCTAGAAAAGCCCCCCAAGTCCCCAAGAAAAGACTCAGAAGCCTTGATGTTGACTTGAGTCCGGCGTCCCTCAAAGCTGGATTGGACCGACTTCAGACTTCGCCTGGTGAGTGCAACATCTGTTGTGGTGTCATGCGTTTCAAAAAAGAGCCCACCGGAAGATGCTAAAACACCGCAGAGCAAAGCAACACACCAACACGGCCTGCTGCCTTTGCGTGTGCTTGTCCTGCTGCGTAGTTGATGCCATGTTGACGGAAGCTCTTCCGTGGGGGTACCTTAACTTCCGTGGGGGTACCTTAACTAGCTTTCGTCCCAGGCCCTCACCCCCAAGTTCGAACAGATTCTAACAGACGTCCACGTGTTAAACGGGTCAAAGCTTGGCAGGGACGGCCTTGCGAAGGTTTTGCTGAGCTGAGGCCGAGGGGTGCAAAGTCGGGCTACCCGATGGGGACCATGGGGGATGGCGCACAAGGTGCAGCTTTGTGCGGCTTTTCCTCATGGAAACGGGCTCGAGTCGAGAGTTGGGGGGGGGGGGCTGGCAGCT
>CAJNDS010000569.1:128013-215513 GCA_905221605.1 Symbiodinium natans | reverse complement strand
TGACAGGTTGTCTGTGGTTCGAAGCCCCCGCGCACCAGTGCCATTTGGCAACATTGGGACAGAAATGGCTATCAAGTCATGGTGGAGTGGCGCAGCCCAGAGGACCAATATGCAAAGTGCATGAGACAATCATAATCCATCTGACGCCATCATGAGTGAACTCTATGCATGTAAATTGTCACTTGTCTATAGAAAAAATATATACTTTTGCAAGAGTTTCAGAGCCCTTGCGGTGACATGCGGTGACGGTCCAGAAGACGAGGAAGAGAGCCTATACTCGTACTTCCCTCAATTCTGGGTTTCCCTGCACCAACAGGACAACCGAGAGCAGTTTGTGGATGGCCGTCTGGTTGCGGAAGCGCTGATGCACGTGACTTGTCCAGCCTTTTCTTCACCTACTGCTGTCTCTCAACTTCATGTGGTATGTCTAGGAACGCTTTGCAGAGAACCGCTTGTAGTTTGAAATTTGAGGTGAACAGCGTGGGAAATGCAAACCCGGACAACGTGCTGGTGGTTTGCACGGGGGATGGCAACACCGACAATCAGGATTGCTCCTCTGTGAACTCCTATTTGGGGGCTTACGAAAATGAGGAGACCCCTAATATAGTCCCCCAAATAGTAGGACCAGTAGGATTCCCTTCATAATAAGGACCCCCCCTAAAGGGTACCCCTAAGTACCAATATCGGAAATCCAAATTTGAGTCTTTGTTGAAGCTGAGTCTCCTCAGAGGCTGCTGGCACGACGGGCGCCAACTTCCAGAACTTGGTTCGGACCGTTGCGCGGATGGGCTGGAAGGCCGGCCTTGCCACAAAACACAAACACAAGCACACAGTCATGTGCTAATTCCTGACGGCCTGAGACACCCTACCACACTCCTAAGCATGCTTCGCTTTCTGCCGCCATCTTGACCCTTTTGATAGACTCAGAGGTTGAAAACATTGTTCATACTCTTGATGGTGGAGGTGGCGGTGATGGTGGTGATGGTGGTGATGCTGATGTGGATGGTGCTGTGTTTGGTGGTGTGATGCAAAGGTGAGCAGGCTGGTTCTCTTGATGCTGCTGCTGCTGAGATCTTTCGTTTACTGGTGAGGGTGCTTGGTGGTGGCAGCGACGGCGGTGAGCGATCGGGATGATGGATGTCGAGCAGCTGGTGCTAACGATGCTGTTGCTGCTGATGGTCGAATGATCGAATGAGCCGTGTTTATTCTCCGGCACGCCGTCCTGCTTCCCCATCGTCTTCTTGAATCAGGGAACCCCATGAAGATTCCATACTCAGTGACTGTGTGTGTGAGGAGTGCAGATACTTTTTCTCTCATAGTGACAGATGCGGTTGTGTGCTCAGTAACGAAAGCAGTGGCCAGGGGCTCAGTTTACTTTTGCAGGTGGAAGTCTGGACTTGGCGCAGTCTTTGCAATTCGGTGTACAAGACCATGGCGCAGGATCCACAGCTGCAGGACGGGGTTTGAACATTGGAAAACTGTCCCAGGACAGCATCCCTGAACTCAAGCCCTATGAGTTTTATCCCTTGTGTGGCTGTAAGCTTGGGTGTACTCCTGGCGCTGGCCCTGAGACATGCTGAGTTCAGAGGCCCCACAATCAGATAGCGCAGCATGGTGACTTCGGGATTCTTTAAATAGCAGAAGGCCACGGAAGTAAGTCAAATGGTTCCCGCTGTCGCTTGACTTGGAACGGGAGCTGTGGCTGATGTCCACTTGGATGATGAGGGACCCAAGAGCCTTCTGCGCAGAGGGTGTGAGCTAGGTGGCTGGTAAAAAACTCAGAAATCTTACAACTGCCAACCGAGACGTTAGCCCTGAGAGTGAGAGTCGAAGCCCCCCATTCCCCCGGCGGACTAATGCAGCCTAGTGCAGGTGAAGATTTGCTACCTGGATGGCCTGAGAGACAAAATAACCAACACCGCACTGCGAGTGCCCGGTCCTGAGGCCGACAGGGGCTCTCAAAACTGCAGCTATCAACGTGCGTACTTCTCACAACCATGTCCTGCACCGTATGTACGTATGTATGTATGTATGTATGCACGCACCTAAATATGTATATGTTCTATATATATATACATGTATGTATATATCTATGCATGCATGCATGCATGTATGTATGTATGTATGTATGTATGTGGGTGCGCGTATACATTACATGAGGATGCGAACCATACTTCTTTACTTCAGGGCACCTTCGTGGAGGACACCGCCAGTGAGGCAGCCACACAGGACGAGCCCGACCCTCTCCTGCAGCAATGGCCCAGCAGTGTTGTTGCTTTCCCATACAGACGCTACCAGAAGATAGAGACAATAACTGACTTTACCAGATGGAAAAAGAGGAAATATAGGACATCCTTATGTCGTAGTAACTTGAAGGCTCCTTCACGTCTCAGCCATTGGGCAGCAGGCATTGTGCGTGTACTGCATGGCTGGCGACCAAACACATGCCCTTCGCCAGCACTTGGTCGTTTGTGTGATCTTGTCATCCAACCTCAGCTGACTCCGGAAGACAGCTCTTAGTTGATGAGCTTGTGGCATCTGGCCACCCCTTCAAAAGTGTTGTCTCGGAGCAAGGGTGGCAACGTCAACGTCCGCATTTGTTAGCTCAACAACCTGCAGGCTTTCCACCCCTGTGGGCATCGTGTCCTCTGCGCAGAATGCGCTGCAGAGGCGCCGCTGTGTGAGGTGGTTGCGTTGATCAGCCGGGCTAGCAGTGCTGGAGGCGACGGGGGTCCGCAGCCATCCGTGCCGTAGACTCGATCGACATGGCTTGTAATATCCACGCAAGATACACAAACCACACAACCCGCCTCGAAAGCGCCTCAGCGGACAGAACTGCAATGCCTCACAAGTTCATGCAAAGGGGCCTGCTGTCTCAGATGTCTCAGGTGTTGCCACACCTCGGAAGCCCGCCCATCGGTCCCTCAGCGTACGATAATGGGGGTCTTGGAGTTCGGGTCAGTGTCGCGATTTGGCGATCCTTTCCTTCTCTAGCATGGTAGGATATTGCGAGCCACGAAATCTACTTGTACCGCGAACTTAGTTTGAGGATGCCACTTTCCCATCCTTTCCCCTGTAGTAACTATGGTTAGAAATATTGGAACGACTGAGGAAACTGCTTCATGTGCCGTACAGAGTGGACGCAGATTCGTGGCCCTGATGCCTAACTTTCCAACGTGGCTGTTTTAGAGGCTACCGTTTCTTTTGGCGTTGCGTACAGACACGGTGGGGCCAGACTCTTGCAAGACCCTATCTGCAAGCAGGAGAAAATGGCAATGTGACTTGTAGTCTGTAGTTCCTTTGCACTCGGCAGCCGTGTGTCCCATGGACGGCATAAGACTGTAGAGCCCTGTGCAGAGAACCACGTCTCACCCCATGATCTGCATCGCCCGCTCGACACCTCAAAGCACAAGGTAGCAGCATGTAGCCAAGTGCGTGCCCTAGACGATTCCCTAAGAGTTTAATCCCGGACAACATCTCCACAACAGTTTGAGAAGCTTGAGGAGTCTGGGTTCCGGGGTGGGCTCCTCACATCGGTAAACTGACTGTTAAGCTTTTTCAATCGTGTTGTGCATGGTTGGTTTCTTCTCCGCAGCTGCGGTGGGAGGTCGGAAGTCGTGGTTGTAGCTTGCCTGCCGTGGGTTCTGCCACGAAAATTAGACTTCTCTGCCACGCATGCTCGCTCCTGGCCATGAACCGGTCAGAGCTCGCAGCAGGCAGCCACGAGGACGGCATGAATGGCCACAGGGGTGTAGTGTAGTGTAGGCTTTTGTGCTCCTGAGAGGGTGCCGGAAGTCTTGCATCCTGGGGAAGTGGAGTGCCTCCCTTGCCCTCTACCTAGGGCCGACACGACAATTGGCCCATAAAGCAACATTCTGTTTGATCAGCAGCCCATAAGCTTAACGAGGATACCTTGGAGGATGCCGCTTCCTCAGCAGCTCTCTTGCTTCTCCTGGCAGCGGTCCTGGCTTTACACTCAACACAGAGAGAGGAGGGTCTTGTGCGGTGGCCGACGTGTGCTTTCGCTGCATCGACGACCTTGTGCGAGTTCTGCTTCCGTGAAGCTGACCTGAGGAGAGAGACAAGACCTTTCTGTGCAAGCTGAACGAGCAAGGAAAGTGCGGCCTGCACGTATGCGCACGGCGAGCAGGAGCAAAGGCAGCCACTTGGCCATGAGGCACGGCCGGCTCTCTCGTGCAGCAGAGACTCGATGCGAATACTGCCATTGCATTTCAAAGTTTAGCAGACCTGTTGCAGGAGAGGGCAAAGATGCAGCTGTGCAAGCTTTTCGAGAAAGGTTTTTGTCGTCTTGGCAAATTCTGCAACTTTGCCCACGGCGAAAACGACCTGGAGGCCCGCGGCATCAAAGACTCTTCGACGTAGCGGGGCTGTGTTTCATCCAGCTTAGACTCGAGGGACATCTGTTTGCAGAATTGTTCAGGATTGCTTGGAAGATGCCGCTTCCTAAGACGCTGTTCGGGCTTGTGGCATCATCAGCATGTGCTCCAATAGTCGCCACAAGACTCTTCGGTTCTTTCTTTACACTCAACCTATACTGTGGCCGGCCGTCGTGTGCTTGAGATCCGCTGCATAGACGACTTAGGGCGGGCAAGTTCTGCTTGCGCGAAGCTGACTTGAGGAGAGTTACAAGACCTTCATTTGCAAGCTGAACGAGCAAGGAAAGTGTTTCAGGGCTGCGGCCTGCACGTATGCGCACGGCGAGCACGAGCAAAGGCAGCCACTTGGCTTTGAGGCCGGCAAGGGCGGAATCTGCAGGGTCCCACACCTTCGAAAGAACGTAGCTGCTGCAAAGCGTCAGCTCCGGTTAGTTGTGATGGGCTTGGTCTGAACGACGGTAGACATCCTGCAGGAGAGGGAGAAGACCCAGATGTGCGTTTTTTCGAGATGGGCTTTTGCCGAAATGGCAAGTTCTGCAACTTTGCCCATGACCCGGAGGCCTATGGCGTGCTGATCAGCTAGCTGAGCCAAGCATTCTTAATTAATCATTTAGGATTTCATGTGCCTATTGGACCTCTTCTGCGTAGACGCGAGAGTCGTGAGCGTTTGCTTGCCGAGTTGTTCAGGATCTGTTGCAGGATGCCGCTTCCTCAGGAGCTGGTTTTGCTTGGTTGGCATCATCAGCATAAGCTCTTCAATCCGCCTCCGCAGAGGGTAGTCCGGATCACAGTGTAAACTCACAGAGTGGAGGGCTGATGCTGTGGCTGTCATGTGCCAAAGACCCATTGAGGTGCCCGCACCCATGCCAGCGCCGGATGAAAGTGGTGAGGACGGATGCAAGCTCGACACGCATGCTGTGGGCCAGATGCAACTTGCTTAGAAGGGCGTGCACATTTTGAAGCTGACTCGAGGAGAGATACAAGACCTTGCTTTGCAAGCTGAACGAGCAAGGAGAGTGCAGCAGGGGTGCGCCCTGCACGTATGCGCACGGCGAGCCGGAACAAAGGCAGCCAGTTGGCTATGAGGCTGGCACGGGCGGACTCTCATGCAGCACACGCTCGATGTGAATGATGCAATTACATGTCAATGTCTAGCTGGGACAAACCTCAGCGCACACTGTTTGTGGCGCGTGGTCCGACTTGCCCAGACATGTTGCAGGAGAGGGCAAAGAGCAAGTTTTTCGAGAAAGGTTTTTGCCGACATGGCAAATTCTGCAACTCTGCCCACGGCGAAAGTGGCCTACAGGCCTGCGCTGCGCAGCGAAGCAGCGTATCACCTCTTCTGTGTAGAGGGGCTGCGTTTCATCCCGCAGACTCGATGGACGTCTGCTTGCAGAATTGTGCAGGATTGCTTGGGGTGTGCCGCGTCTTCGGAAAATGTAGAAGCTGTCTGGCTCAGGCTAGTTACGAAGGAGGACGATCCCTGAAGCCGGCGTTGTCCAGGAGCGTCCGGCACAAGAAGGCCATCTTTCTGTGTTTTGGCAACCGTCGAGGTGTTGCAGAGTGCATGAAATCCGCTTTGGAGTCCTTAGCGCTCCCTTTTTCCTGCAGTCATTGGGGACATCTTCCCTTCCCTTCCTCCCTCTCCATTCTTCCACAGGTTCTCTCAGCGAATGGCTTGAAACGATTGGAGGAGCTCTGGATCAGTGCCGCTCGACCTGGAGAGCAGCGCCCCCAGGGCCCAGCGTGCTGCATGCGCTTGCGCGATTGGCATCGCCATTTTCTGCCTGCGGCCTCCAGAGACCTGTGTTCAAGTATTCCTAGTTTTTTGCTTGAAAATGCAGGTCTTGATTTTTGAGCCGAATGCCAGGCGTTATGATTGAATTGCAGAACAACACACCCGTTGTTTACAGGCTTTTTACATTCAACGATCAGGCTGCACATTGCAAGAACATGGGTTTTGTCACTGCTTGCAATTGGCCACTGACGGCAGCTGTGGCATACAACTCCTCCGCGTAAGCGCCTTCGCACACCACGTTGTCCTTCATAAACGACTCCGGGTCATTCACGCCGTTAGCACTGCTATAAATAATATTGCTTTCTCAACGGTGAGCTTGCAAACGCTTAACGCGCGCGTAAAATTCCTTCCTTAGCTTTGAATAGGCGTGAAAAGGATGACAGAAATTAAAAGATGTGGAGATGCAGACCTTTTTGCCGATTAACTTTCTAGCTTGTAACTTGTAATCTTAGGCCAAAAGAGCGAATGATAAAGTGCATCGAAATATGCCGGAATCTCTCTAGGCCAACTTTGGAAGCCATAAATTCAAGAGATTGGGCTTCCTGGCAGTCCACAGGCTTTTATGAAGGGAATTTCGTACAAAGTGGTGTAGGTGCGGGGAACATTGGAGCGCCACAGGGTCCTAAATGAAACTCTAGATCTAAAGGGACTGTAGACGGTTTAAGAGGCGGATACCAGAGCCTCAGCTAAGAGGAAGTGATCGTCTTGAACATTAGTATACTAAATTTACGCGTACACATGCCACGGCCGACCTATACGGCCTTTTCATTCCAAATTTCACGCATTTGACTTTGGCTTAGAGGGTGTGATCGGTAGTTCAAGACCTCAAGACAGGTCTTGCATGAATAACGAATAAGAAATATGTGCGGTCTTTGGGGGTTGTATGGGTGCAAACGGGGAGGTTATATAGGGTCTAATTAGGGTTTATGGTCAGTTCAATTTGGGCTGTAAATATGAAGGGTCAGCGTGACGAACTGCTGCGTTCAGGCATTCGTCCGCCAGTACAAGGCCAGGCACTTGTTGGAGCTTCGTTTGGGGTAGGGAGGGCCGGGGGCGAGTGATCTTTGTCAACCTGCATGAACACAGTATGAACACCTTTGGTTCTTCAAAGGCAGTGGGGAGTGCCTTAAGCGAAGGATTGTTTTCCCACTTTGGAAGCCCAGCTTTGTTTTGGTTTGCCAGAAATGCAAGGCTCGGCGAGAAGAACATGGTTCGGATCCCGCTCCGGGCTCGGCGCTCTCGCTGGCCGAGGCCATCCAAAAAGAGCAGGAAACTCGGGCTCGTGGGTTACATGGTTCGAGCCTTGGGGTGGGTTGAAGAGTCCGCATGGCTGTTCCTGTTCCGTAGACCCCCCGCCTTGACAAATCTGAACGCATGGCCGACATCCTTTCGCATCCTGATCCCAAACATCCCAAATTCCCAAACTCCCTCCATGGTCAAGACATGTCAAGACCGCTCCCCTGCCGGAAGCTGATTTTTGTTTAACTTCTCGTTTCCAATCTTCTCCGCACTGTCGGGTGCAGGGCATACTAGCAGCTACTAGCACACATTGTAGAAGCCGTCAAGGTTCAAGTGTCAGTGTGGCGTGGAGGTGGTGCTTCAAATGTGTCTGCAGCAGCAGTCGGCGATCCTGATTCCCTTTGTTGCGCGTGTTTTGCGAGGGCACAATTTCAGCGTTGCAGACATGTCAGATCATGCGACAGCACTGGCCCTTGCAGGCGCTCTCGGAGCCCACTTCACCAGAACATTCGCAGGCGCATGTTCGGGTAATACAGACAGGTTCGGAAGACGCCCACAGCGATTCATTCGTTCCGTCATCACACTATGCTGATAAGCAGCTGGGTTAGGAGATCGGTCTGTCTAGCAGAACTCTCAGACGGGAGAGAATGCAGCGCAAACCGAAACATTTGTTTGTTCAACCTGTCGCTGTGCATCATCAGGGCGTTTCGGGCCACTGGGCTGTGTTTTCCTCATCAATCAGGCTCACACCCCCTGTTGCAGGATGCTGGGCCACGGCTTGCATTCGTCAGCCTGCGCTTTGACAAGGGCCCGGTGGAGCAGGTCGCCCGGAACGTGTGCAGCATACTGAGAGGGCGCGGCTATGACGTGTGCATTGTGGAGGGCAGTCCCGAAGACTTTGGGAAGATCGTCGACAGGTATCTTCTCAGGACCTTGAAGAGGAAGGGGGTGTTTGTGGCGTTTTGTACGGAAGACTACGGCGAGTGCACCGGCAATCCGTGGGCAACATACGAAGAGCTTCGATTTGCCCATGCAAACGGGATCGAGATCATGCCGCTGAAGATGTCGGAGGTGTATCCCCCGCAACCCAAGCATGAGGATGCGGAGGCTCTCGTCAGAAAGGTGCTGCACATGGGCCTTACTCGGGAAGACTGCGTTGGCGTGTCTGATGAGCAGATTGCCGAAAAAGTTGCGAAGAGGCTGCGGAGACCCCGATAGCCTTGAGGGGTCTACTTTCATATTCTGCATGCTCTATCTTGCACCTCGAGGTGCGGAAGGGTGTAACACAGCGCAGCTATGGTGGCCAAGCGTCTGCTGATGACTGCAGCAGATGAGTTGAAAGGGGAGGGGCGAACAGAGGCTGGACTCCTCGGCTCGAAGATTTGGCACAGGCATCCGCTCTTCAGTCAGTATTCGGCGACGAACGTGCTGGAGCGTAAGGTTGAGGGGTTATACAAGATATGTGTAGAGGGTTCGAAGCCGGCTGCCAAGCGTATCAGGCGGTGATCCACATGAGCTGCCCTTGCTGAGCTGCTGCCTGGGTGCTGCTTGCAAGACATGTGGCGGACAGAAGCTGGCTGACTTTGCATTGATCTTCCACAGAATGCCCCTACAATTCCCCCCCCAAAGAAAACCATAGCCGTACCTATCCCGAAGAACTCGAAATTGGAGCGTAGAAAAGCGTTATGAGACCCCAAGAAAAAGCGTACACACCCAAGTTCTGGCGTACCCGCCTGATTCCGGCGTTCTGGCCCCCTAAGAAGAGGAAAGTTGCTGTGCTCATGAGATCTGGCCGCTGCGCTTCAAAGCATCCCACCTTCCCAGGGGGTTCACTTCAAAAGACACGTTTCCAAGTGTCGTAGGCATCTTGGGGTGTCTTCCAAATCTCCGGGAGTGGTAGCCGAGGCATAGTCAAGAGGGTCCACTTAAGGGATTGCTTGCATGTGCATCGCGGCGTGCCGCATCTGCCCTCAGCAGGATGTGCATACAGTATTATCTTCGTGATAGTTCATGGGTCGGGAATGACATTGCGCCCCAATTGCAAAACTTTCTCAGTACGGCAACGATCTTCGTAGTTTCGCCATGGTCGTGGTCCGAGGCGTGTGCATCAACGAGGATGGCGGCCTCACAGAGGTCGGCTTTGATTGGCGACGGGAGATTGATGAGGAAAGCAATCTTGCCGGACTGCTCCAGGTCGACTGGCGACACGAGATCGATGAGGGAAGCAGTTCTGCCGGATTGCTCCGGGCCCTCCCTGCCGGAGTGTTCTTTCCACAGGAGCCGGAGCCGGTGTGGGAGCCGAAAGTTGAGGAGATCGCTTCTGGCGTAGAGATCCTGACTGACGACCAGCAGCAGTATATCATCTTGGTGCTGGTGACGAAAGGCAGGATGCTCAAGCAAGGCAGGAAGCTCAAGCGCAACCATCTTGCAGAGGGTTGGACAGCAGAGCACATGGCACGCCATGCGATGCAGTTTATCTTTGGCCCTGTAGTAGTGCTGCGGCATCCACTGCATCCACGGTCGAGCGCAACAGAAGGTCAGGACACCTCGGCTAAAGAAGTACTGGAGTCGCTATTCGAGACGCAGACGACCAAGGCAGTACAAGCTGGCATGTCTATCAAGGAAGTGCTTGAATTGACGCGGCAGCAATTGGGAGTTCCAATCCAAAAGCTCTGCTGCAAAGATGGAAAGATGACTGCCCAGTTCCAGGCATGGAGCTGAGTCGTGCCTCACGACCGGGTGGTAGATGCAGTAGATGGGGCAGGTAGTCTGGGATGATGATGATGATGATAATGATGATGATGATGATGGTCAGACTGCAACTAGTAGGATGCTCGGTAGTTTAGTAGACATATATATATATATATACATTTATATGAGTACTACTTTTCAGTTTTCCGTTCGACGTCTGTTACTTGCCTGACCGGCATCCGCCCCACATTCATTTCTGCATCCTTTCCTTAGACTCTACTTGAACCCAGGGAAGTAAAAAAGGCAGGATTTCTCTCTGAGCTGCTGCCTCCTGCTGTCTCGTCTTTTGTTCAGTTTCTGTGTCGCCTTGGTTTGGCATCTGCGTATCCTGTGATGCGAGCGGTAGGCTCTGGAGCATTGCGGGCGCCCACGGCCACCAGTAATTGACATTGCTCCACTTGCCCCGCTTGCTTTTCCGGAAGAGCTAATAATCGACGTTGGCCCCACTTGCCTCACTTGCCCCATTCACCCACTTGCCTCGCTTGCCTCATGGCTTGAACAGTAAGGGTGCAGGCTCTGACCTACCACAATTCTGCCGCAGACCGGTCTGTGATATGAGGCAGAGCGGGGCAGGCTCTGACCCAACCACAAGCTGTCTTTGAGGCAGACTTGTGGCTAGGGCCAAGCCGCACCATTGAACATGAGGCAGGTGGGGCGCGTGGGGCAAGCGGTGGGGGCAGGTGGCACAACCCGGCTTGCCCCATGCTCGCCTCAACCACGAGTCTGCCTCAAACTGGGTTGTCGTTGAGGCAGACGATGGGTCCCAGTTTCCTTTTCCTTCTCCTTCCCCCCTTCGACTTTCCTTTTGCTGCTGGCCCGCCCCTCCACTTTCTCGCACATTGTCCCTCACACTCTCCACTCCTCGTCTGCCCAAAATTGGGCTGGGTTTGAGGGCTTTGAGGCAGACCTGTGGCTGGAGCCCCACTTGCCGCATTTGCACCGCCCAATTCCACCACCTCTCCGAGGTCACAGAGTGACGGGGGCGGGGCAGGTCTGCATGGGGCAAGTGGCGCAAGTCGGGCACGGTTCGCCCATATCGTCTTCCGCTCCTGCACCAAAGCGGGGCAAGTGGCAGAAAACAGCTAGCGGCCCACATTGCACGCCCATTGCTGTAGATCATGGAGATCGTAGCAACTGGTCGGCAACCCTTCTGGACCCAACCCCTGGACACAGAGCCCCTTCCGCCACAGGCCTTGCTTTGCAGCAAAGGCTATAACTATTCATGATGCAGAAGACTTTCCAAAACTGCGACCAGATTTGCGCGAGCAAAAGAGTGGTGCTGCTGCACTCAGGGCACCCTCCTCATCCAGCGAGAATCAGGAGCATAGTGCTCGTGGTGCAATTCTCTATGCCTGGGACTCAGAATTTGTTTGAAAGGCGTTGCGGTTGCTGCTGTGTGTTGCCGTTTGGGCGGCCAGAAGACGGTTGTAGATTCGTGCACTCGCTCGAAATCCGTTATCTTGACGGACTATCAAATCCTCAAGTCGATCTCCCTTCACCCTTTGTTTCAGCTAGGATAAGAGGTAGCTGTACGCAGCTGGGTGCGGCTGTTGGCTGCAGCGCTTGTTTTGGGTCCAAACGGCGCTCTTGCTCGGTCAGACTCCGTCCCGTTCGCTCAAGTGCAGAACTGCCGCTTTTCCCTTAGTTTGTAGCCCGTAACATTTTTTTATAAATGCACGCTATCATCATGGTATCTTCTCGGGACAATCGAGCTCACTTTGTATCCGCTAGAACGTTATGGACAAAAATCCGGAGAAGTTGGATGAACGTTATGAGCTAAATTCATTCCAGTACTTCTATTATTCCTACAACAATCTCAATATACAGGTGCCAGCACTCACGCCAGCGCCGGATGAAAGTGGTGAGGATGATGATGCATCCGCCCAATGATGATGCATCCGCCCAAGCTCGACAACCATGCTTGCAACTTGCTTATAAGGGCGTGCACACGCGCAAGGTGTGTGCCGCAGGGGTGTGGCCTGCGCATTTGCGCACGGCGAGCAGGAGCAAAGGCAGCCACTTGGCTATCTGGCCGGCAAGGGCGGAATCCGCAGCGGCTCTGGCCCAGACCTGTCGCAGGCAAAGAGGCAGCTGTGCCACAAAGCCAGGCAGCGTATCACCTATTCTGCGCAAAAGGGCTATGCCACGTAGTACTGTTTCGACATCCCAAATCCTGTAATCTTCAATCTCTGGCTGATAGCAGGTTTTCGGTTTTCATATTTGTTTCGCATTCTTATTTGTCGTGTCCTCACGTCCCGGATTTTTTTATAAGGAATGAATGGGTGATCGACCGTGTACTTCTTCGAGACTCTCGCTCCGTCTTGTTCATTGTTGGATTCAGTTTCACGAGCGAACCGCATGACGAAGTGAATCCAGTGCTGGAACATAGTTTAACCATGTAATGAGTCAGTTCCTGCGTGCCTGCAACATTACTAGAATTCTCTTCGCTAATGAAAGAACATAGAAAATATTCGGTGCTATTGGTAAAAGCGGGCCTGGGGGGTACTTGGACGTTCTCGGGGTCCCCCTTTTTGTTTGAGTACAGTAATTAATTCTCTTGAAGTGATCTTACGCTGGGGCCTGCTTGTTTTGGTCGTTGCCTCCGGGTCTCTTTCGGGCGCAGCCCGCCTTTTGCAGAAAACCTAAGATGATGGGGGGTACATGGCCTCTTTGTGTGTGGGGGTCTCTGTCGAGGGCATACAAAGTCGCCCAAACTGTTTAGAAATAGTCCGGGACCGCTCGGAATTGGTCTGGACTATTTATAACTGTGCAGCAAGGCACCGTCGCACACTTCAGGGTCGCCAATTGAAGCCCCACAGTGGTGAAAACTGGTCCGGAACCGTTCGGAACCGTTCCGAACTATTTTTAAAGATCGGGTTTACGTATAGTCCAGAACGGTTCCGAGCGGTTCCGGACTTTATGGCACGATTGCAAACCTTTTGCTGGGACAGTTTATATATCGTTCTGAGAATTTTATATATAGTTCCTGGACCATGAGGGGGTCCCAACAGGTACAGAGGCCCACGCACCTGCCAAGGACAGGACCTTTTTCAGACCTCACCAAGAGGAGTCGGTGACGGCACCCTTGATGATGGAGCTTGAGTTTGAGGTTCGGCTTGCAAGTGGCCAGAGAAGTTATGTCAATGCAGCCGCTCACACATCTCGTCGTGAGCTGACGAGACTGATCCAGAAGGAGTTTGACCTCAAATTCTGCAGCATCGATTTGGCCTATGCCACTGGAGACGCAACAGTTCTGGAAAGAAGCGTTCTGTGCGGCGATATGGACGCCCTGAAGCTTGCAGGAGGCATCACAGCCTTCATCACTGAGGCAGGGTGTGTTTGGTCGCATGTGCAAAGCGAACATTCTGTAATTCTTCGCTTCGTTTCCTCGACTAGTTTTGTGTTTCGGCACGTCTCCTGACCCCGCTGCGCGTTTGATTCCTCGGTCGTGGCGTCGAGTTGCCTTGTTCAAGTTCTGCCAGGTGTTTTGTTTGTTTTTGGTGTCTTTACCGTGTGCGGACACAGTTCGCATGGAGGGCTTTCAAGTGTAAACCTTTGTAGACGCGGTTGTCAGACACGAGCTGGTATTGAAGCGAGGTTCGACGATTGGTCCGCGGAGGAAGTGGCGACTTGGCTCAGGCAGCTGGGACCTTCCGATTCCAGCAGCTGGGCCAGGCTGGGCCGGTTTCAGGACTGCCTTCTTGCAATCCAGTCCTTTGTTGAAACAAGGAAGCGTTGATGGAGCACGAGCGCAGCTCGAATCCCCTTTGCTCCCCGTGCTAGGTTTTTATCCAGCTTCTACGAGAATCTCATCGATGGCCGCACATTGGCGCGTTTAACAAGCGAGGCTGCCTGGCGCGGGATGTCGCTTGCAGCTCGCATAAGCATTGGCCCGCGAGGATCTCCGTGAACTGGGGGTGGCGCCGCTAGGTCACCGAAAGGCAGGTGCGTTTCGAGCAGTGTGGATCTGCCTTGATACCGCTTGTAGCCAGGTGATCCTGGCAGCAATTCGCCAGCTTTGCCCTGAGGCAGAGGACAGGGTGGGCCATGGACTGCCCATCGCAGGAAGCTAAAGATGGATGGGATTGAAAAGAAGCAGAGAACACGCAAGGCGGCTGCGGCTTCGATTTGCAAATTGCGAGAGCGAAGGAGGACGGCAGTGTGGTGGTCGAGCACACGCTTGCACAGCACAGTGGTGAGGATCTGAGACCTACTGACGAGGCTCGGCCTCGTGATGATGGGCACCACATTGGCTGATCATGATGTCTTTTCTGCTTTGCTTCCTGTCATTCCAGCTGAGACCCAGCAAGATTAGTCTCTGCTTTCTTTCCAAGAAGATCACCAGCCTGTGGCCTAGTCCCGCACATGTTTGATGAAGCCTTGGTCAGGTGCTGATCCCAGCAGACGGAGCCACCAGCTCCGGGCATGCGTTTCTGGCAGGCCCTCTCCGTGTGCGGCGTTGGGTGATTGCTTGCGGTCCAGCAGAGGGCTGCCGACACTTGGGAGTTTAGAGGAATTTGATGGAAAGCTGTTGATGTGGAGTGCTGCTGTGACTGTTCACCGGAAGCTCGCGGCTCGGGGGAGGTCATTTTCTTTGGCATCCGTGGGGTCGTGACCGTGGCTCTTTCCACAGAATATCACAGAATGCTGCCATATGGTCCACAGCAAGGGGGTGCTTCGAGGGGCGTATGCTAGCACTGGGTATGATGCCCAACGCTGTTTCGATTGCCGCGGATGATATTCAGCCCTGAGGCTCTGCTCCACTCTGCAAATTAAATTCACACCAGCCACGCAAGTCAGGTGCCCCCTGATGCTCGGGACCCTGTGTCCGAGAGAATCAAGGGGAAAACCTGCAAGATGCAATTCTCTCCAAATTTGTCCTGTGGCTCTTGGGCTACATACTGTATACTGTACCATGAACAAGCATACTTTGAACCCATCGTGATGGGTGCGGCAAGTGCTCGAATATGCTTGCCATGGTCTCTGTCGCTGTGCCGCTACGCATTCAGCGGCAGAACATGATGTCAGATTGTTTCCAAGGAGCCGTCTCGAATCCCACCCTCGTGACAGAAGGAAGCTTGTCATCTGAAGTCCAGAGCAACTTCTCGACTGTGTCCTGCATGGAGCCAGATCGCTCGCAGAACGCCATGCAAACACTCAATTCTGGGGAATGGCTTTGCTGTGGTTGAAGAATGGTGTGTTCCTTACGGGCCCCATGCAGCACAGATTCCGGCGTGTTTGAGACTCAAACGGACTGCTTGCATTTGCAGATTTTTGGGACATGTTGTGGTCGTCGAAGTTGTCTGGTAGCTCCTCGCTTCAGCTGCATGACACGTGTTCAGTTTCTGGCTAGGTATTAATAAATTAGGCACGAATAGTTCAAGGCCTGTCAAGGCATGCGAAGCACTCATCATAGATCTGACATGTCGCCTGGCACTTGGTGCAGGTGTGCCAACAACAGACCCCCGTACAATGTCACGCTTTCAGCGGCTTGGAATGCGAGAGGTAGTGAACTGTAATTAGTGCGCTGATCTTATGTGACCCTGACCTGCATGCATCCCAGGGACACAAGCAGTGCCCCGGCCCGTCTTGGAACGATCAAGGCCATAGCTCAGAAGCTGCCAGCGCTTTCTTGCCCCAGTCTGGTGTGCGTAAGAACACGATTCCCAGTTGTTGCTTTTGCCATGTGCTCTCCGTTTTCAAAGGGGCCCAGCCCGAGTGAAGACCGCTGTGCGGGAAAGGACTGAGGGCTCCGGAAAGTTAGCGTTGTGCGCAGTCCCTGCTGTGCCAGTTCCGTTCTGTGGCTGGCAGCGGTGCCTACGAAGCCAGCATCCCAGGCCAGTTTAAACACACAAAGTCACGATGTAGGAGCTCTGCTTCAGGCCTGATAGCCGATCATAAAGCAGGGCTAGAGCGCAAACTTCTTGCCAAGGAGTTTGGGGCTTTCCTCGACACCACTTAATTATAGTACCCAAAGCCACATAGGATTGCTTCTTCATGCACGGGAGTCCGTTTGTTGTTTAGCATCGAAGGAACCCCAGCAGTGGATTGGCATCCAGCTCGTTCTCTGAGAAGATGTTGGACTCGGATTGCAAATTATCCTATTTGTGACCTCTAAGACCAGCTGAACAATCAGAGGAGTGTTGGGCAGTATTCTGCAGACTGTGAACCAGGAAAATCAGCCCCAACTGACCGAGACCACGCGGCTCATGTTTTTAGGGCCGATCTTCTTGCTCCAACTGGCAACAGTTGGTCAACCCTCTTAGACTTTGAAAACGGTACAATCAAAAGGTCATGTTCAATAGTATCCTCTGCAATTCTGCTGATCTGCTTCTCGAACAGTCGAACACCGTTCATTAACACGGGAAACGGCGCAGCCACAGACTCCTTGACGCACCATCGATGTTCCGAACCTACATACCTGACACACCCGCAGCACTTGCCAGTTCTGGGGCTTCGACATACGCTTCCGCTACCTCTTGGTTCGCCTCAGTGATGTCAAGAGTCTGACAGGGAGAAAGGGGACTCTGCCTCGTATGTTTTCCTCAGCCCCTCTGGGCCGTGTCAGGGTGGTGAGTTCTGGCTAAACTTAATTGTCGAGCTCCACCGGGCTTTGCTGGAAAGTCTCGATCTCGTTCAGAGCAAAACTAGTTGACAGATGCTAGCAGCTAGCAAAGCCAATTCCGTCTGCGCAACGATGGTTTGCGGCTTGGCAATGCTTACATTCGACGATTCCATCTGCCTATAAGCACCGGACACAATGCCAGGCAGAGGGCCTGGTCGAGTTCGGTTTGAGGCGCATCCCTGTGTGACTAAACGAGCTCTTAGCGCATGTGACGATTTTTGTCGATGCTCTACCGCACCATTGTTCCAGTGCGCGGTTGCACGATCTGAAGGAGCCTACGAGGAAAATCACGCGCTCCTTTCAAGGAGATGTGGAGGAAGCGTGGGGGAGGGGGCCTGAAGCAGCGCACCGTCGCAGTCTTCGATTTCAGATTTGCGGCCCTTCTGACTCATCATCGTTAATGCCCTTTCGGAAGCTAGGAGTTCAAGACGCAGATCGAGAGAGCGCTAACCGGGCAAGAAGGCCGCGTCGACATGGATTACGAGAAGGCCCAAGCAGAACGTGCAAATGCCCACTTGCCGACTGAAACCTGAACTCTTTCAAATTCTTCCGGTGTGGAGTGAGTAGAAGGAATGCCCGAAAGGTTCAGGCAAGAAGGCGACCAGTCGTTTGACATCTGGGGAACAAGGTAAGTCAGGTGCCTTCATAAGTGACTCATAAGGTAACCGCCGGAAGTCGCTCGCTTTTCGATTGATGACGGGGGAGGGGGAGGAGGAGGAGGAGGAGGGGAATGCTTGTTCCGGTAGGTTGTGCTGTTCCGGACCAGGAAACTGTGACCTGGTCCAGCCCGAAAGGCGCCAGAATCGTGTTCAGGCGGGTGCGCTGCAGCACTCTGCACAAAGCTTTTGGCTGACGCGGTGTTGCATCATGCGTCGAGGCTGTCCGGTTGCGTGATTGCGTGTTCGATTCCTGTGTCCGTGAGGCAGGCAGATCACAAAGTCGAGATCACAGCAAAGGAGAGACAGCTCGACTGGCTTAAGCCGAAGAATGTACTTTTGCAGCTGATGTCCAGCGCAGCGCGTTGCTGCAGGAGGGCCTGTGCAGAGTCTACCTGAATTCCTGCCACTTCCTGTCAGCGGCAAGCCAAGGCATGCGGAACCTTCTGAGTTAAATTGTTTACCTTTGCTTTCCTACAGTGAAGTTGCCGTGAATTGTTTTTGTGTCTGAAACTGCTCGCAAAGCACTGCTGCTGCTGTTCCGGGCACATTAGAATGCAGCTTCTCGTCAAACTGTAAGGCGGTTTTCAGGACGACGACGGTTGGTAGAAACAAAAATGGTGGAGACACAGTGGGTCCAGCGTCCCTAGGGCCTTAGGACACGTGCGATTGAGGCCACGGAGTGTGGATAAAGCTTTCTGTCGGGCACAGCACATGCAAGCAGCAACAATACTGGGAGAAACAGGGCAAGTCGGGAAAAAAAGTCGGGCACAGTGTCGTGGGGGCTGTTACTGTTAAAAAGGTTGAATTACTATGTGAAGTCGCGGCATAAGGAGGTACGGGCAGGTCAACTCTCAGGTTGCACCCTACATTTTGTCTGATGTTCACTGGCAGCCTTCATAAAGAAGTTCGCGGCCTTGCAAGTTTTTGCACACGTCTGCAGGCCTCCCAGCGGCAATCCGCGCAGGGAGCCATGGACTTCAGCCCACAGCCATCCCGCCACGCGCCCCTCGCCTTCCAATTGAATCCTCATCAACAGGATGAACATCTCCGACTTGCAGCGACAGATTTCAGGGCACCCGGAAACGCCTGTCAAGTTGAAAGCTCCGTCACACGACCACCAGCGAGGCCGGTATCAACGTCTTCGCTGGGCGATCGCCTGCGAAGAGCGACAAGCCCGACAAGCCGAAGGTGTGGGTCAAATGTTAGATATAGAGGAGTCGTCCCGGTTTGGAGTTTGTAGGGGGCAGAAGAGAGACAGGAAGTTTCTTGGGCGCAGGTCCCATACTATTGCGAGGTCATCTCCGCAGACTTCCTGCCTGAGACACAAGGACTTCAGATCAGAAGCGCAGATAGGTAGACCAGAAAAGGAGGGCAATGCATGCAGCTCAGCAGAAGTTCGTGGCAGATGAGCTCCAGCTGCACGTGGGCGACATCATCGAGGTGCTAGAGGCGTTCGGAGTGCCCTCTCAAAGGGACAGGCTTCTCCGTGCGTGACCGCTGCAGGATGATGGTGAGAATGATGGTGAGAATGTCGCCGACAGATGGGTGGGAGCCCAGTATGTTCAGCAAGGAGGGTGAAGGGGTTCCAGTCAGCACGTGCAAGCCATAGTCAATGTCGAGCCGAGCTTATTGCGGCACTTTTCGCCCGCCAAGTTTCAAGGTTTGTGGCAGGAGCCGGAAGACGCGATTGACGGGGTGGTGGTGCTGGCACGTTTTTGGTCCAAGCATGCAGAGTCAGGAAGGCACAAACGCGCTCTCTGTAGGCCGGTTAACTTATCGAGATTGCATCCAGCATTATACCGCGTCTCTCATAAAGCATGGCAGGTTCCCGTTGAGTTTCACGCAACGAGTGGATGCAGACAAGATAGACAAGGACACGAACAGTTTCGTCTTCGAGTCCGGAGTATTCTCAAGCCACGGTTGTCCTAAGCGCTGCAGCTCCCACAGGACGGAGATTCCTTCAGCGAAGCCCATTCAGAAGGTCGATGTCTGGGAGGTTGGACATGGTGCCTAGCAAATCTTCCTGAAACAGCTGTTGCGCTACAGTTCTGGGTTCCATGCATTCTGACAATCTTCTGGCACAGTTCGAACGCTCTAATTAGACGCCTCGTTGTTATGCATGTCCCTGCGTGCCTGTGGGAAGGCGAGCCGGCCCTGGCCACGTGCGACCCGATGGAGTGGTTTCAGGAGCTGTTGCAAGCTGGCCATGTGTGCTTTGCAATAGAATGATTCCCACAAAAGAGAATGGTGAACACATGGGTCGGGTCATGAAGATCCTATATGGACTCCCTAAATCCTCTCGCTCCAGGATTGTTCTGGAGGCCTGCTGGTGGGGCTGGGCAGCGGCCTCGTGGCGGTGCTTCGCCACGAGGTTCTCATGGTGATGACCGCGAGCGTGGCTGAGACACACGCCCCGGAGCTTCATGTCCTGGCAAGTGGGGCGATCCCGTTACCAACAGGCGCAGTGATTCTGGGTCCTATCTTGGATCTTCGCCCGCACAAGATTCGCTTTGAGGAGCCCGTGCTGCTGATCTTTCCGGTCTGTTTGGGAGCGACAAAGGCCTGGCGCTCTTCGGAGGAGGGGAGCTGGGAGGAACTCGGACTCGCCGATGCGCAGTTCAGGGCCGGGCACGCGGTCCTCCGTTTGGACCACTTCTGTCACGTAGCTGTGGGGACCGATGGGCAACCAGAGGCGCCTCTCAAGATCTCATGCTTCATGAACGACAGCTTCCATGCCAAGTGGGCCGTAACACACGCTGGATGCTCCAGGTGCAAGAGCATTATGCATGCTGCCTTCCAGGATGAAGATATCTTGGAGGATTACAAGCTCTGTGAGGAACCTTTCTGGGCAGGTGTTTATGAGCACATGGAGTCGCTGGACCTGGTGTGGCAGAACGCGCCACAACACCTGCATCCTGCTCCTGGAAGTGTCAACTTTCAGCGATTTCCGTTGGTCTCCCCGAAGAAGTGGACGGCGCCGGGGCATGAGGTGGACTTGTTCGTTCAAGACCAGAGGGAGGTTCGCCACTGCAGATTCCGCGACTCGGTGCAGCAAGCCAGAGTTGGAGCATCCGTCCGTCCTGTTTCTATGCTGCGGCTCTATAGTCACTATAGTCTCGCTTCCGTGACTCTAGTACGAGTATGTGCGACGGTTGATGTATGCGATTAGCTCCAGTCGCCGGGCGGGGGGCGGCCTGT
Organism: Symbiodinium natans; assembly: GCA_905221605.1. Lineage (NCBI taxonomy): Eukaryota > Dinophyceae > Suessiales > Symbiodiniaceae > Symbiodinium > Symbiodinium natans. The sequence continues at coordinate 194,846 of CAJNDS010000569.1, read as the reverse complement.
AATTGAGCCCTTGTGTGATCACGAACATGTCGCAGCTCGTTGTGAGTTCATTCAGGTTCGCCGGATGCGCCGAAGCCACTGGACGAGCAAGCTGGGGAAGTGTACCCCGGCAATTCAGGATTTGACAGAGGCATGCACGGACTCTTATAGGAGGGTAGAGGCGTCCAAGCCCGCAGCAGTACTCAGCGACAATCTTCATAGCACCAGGTACATCCAAGCCGCTGTGCCATGCCAAGTCGAGGTGGAAATGCTGATTATGTCGACTTGTTAAGTTGGTCGTGTCCTGGTGCAGAGCGCAGGTGTGTGAGAGCAGCGAGGGTTCTGGGTCCTCCGCGAGCAGCTCCCAGCCTCGTGTGCTCGAAGGCAGGGGATGCCACCGTCGAAGCCTTGAAGGAAACTGCAGAAAAAATATCTTCAGCTTTCACCTTGCCCGAGGTGGGATTGGGGATGTGCCGCGCTCGACACTCGAGCTGACGGAGAGAGCCGCTGGTCTGTGAAGAAGCCCTCCATAGCCGTCAAAGCGCTTTGTCGATCCCATGTGGGGGTCTGCTTGAAAGCTTCTGTCCCCAAGAAAACAAGGCTCAGAAGCACACGGACAAGCGTCGCCAGTGCCGAGCGCGCACCCTCACCATCCGCGCAGGGCTCCCGGGTCGTTGATGCTCAGAGAATTGGCTTGGCGGAGGAATAGTTAGTTGACAACTACTAGGGCAGCAGCACTGTTTGTGTGGAGCTGGATCTGTTTGCCAGTCATAAATAGCCCTTTTCATATTATGAAAAGGGCTTCAAACCGTACACGGGCCCTTGGCTACCTTGTGATACCTTGTGTGCTTGACACCAACAGTCTCAAGGCCCCAAAAACGGGCAGCGGAAGACAGCCTTGAATCGAGGCTCCGCAAGCGGACAGAGCGGATGGTGTCCGGGCCTCGAATTTGAGAGAGTTCAACAAGCCAGAGGCAAAACATTATGTTATTATTTTAATTAGTAGACGATCACACTATTATGTCAATGTATGACTAAGATTGTTATTTCTAATACTATTCGTAATATGTATATATATACACATGTGTATGTGTGTCATCTCTTCTTAAGCTGGGAAACAGCTTGTCGTGGTCATGGGGTAAGCCCATAACCTCCCCCCCCCCCTGCAGACCATGTAATTTTCAGGATTTAGACTGCAGCGCCCAGGTTTTCGTCCGCCGGTACAAGGCCGGAAAGTCCTTACCAGTTCGGTTGGGCGTTCGGGTCTTATTACGGAGAGGGATTTAGAGATTGCAGCCCATCTCTGTGTGCTCACGGCTCCCTGATTTTGTAGACTGAGTGTGGGTTGCTGAGGAGAGGCAGCGCAGGGTAACCAAAACGAGCCCGTGTTCCGTGCCGACACCCCTCCTCTACTCACAGTTGCGATCCTGGAGACCTGGGACAATCTGGACAGAGAAGCATGCATTAAAAGCATCGGTGTCCAGATTCAAGGACAGCTACTGTTGGATTTGCGTCTTTGTTTTGGCGCCAGACGCTTAGACGCTCAGACGCTCAGGCGCTCAGTCACTCAGCCTCTCAAAACAATTCTCAGTCGCTCACTCAGACTCTTACCTTCCCAGGCCAGACCCAGTCTCTCTCAGTCTCTCAGACTCTGACGCTGGGAGACCAGACCCAGTGACGCAGTGACCTACGTCACCGTAAGACCCTCGAGAATTTCTGAGTGCCTGAGAGCGTGTCTGAGTTTCTGTGTGTCTGAGCGGGGCATTCTAGTTCTGCGCTCAGACGCTCAGACCCTCAGACACACTCCACGGTGAACGCTTTCTTGCGCTGGCCCAGCCCGGCGCCGGAGCCCCTCCCGGGAATTCTATCACGGCTGCGTCACCGGCCGGATGCCGCCGCTGCTGCTACTGCTGCTAACCCATGCACTGCGCAGCCCGCCCTAGACAGTGAACAGAGGCTGAAGACGCCGAGCAGCAGCTGAAACGCCAAAAATGTGTCATCAAAAAGGCTAGGCTGCAGCTTCCCAGCTTGCCATGCACGACACCATCTATCCCTAAGAATTTTCCAGCTATTCCTCGCCAGATCCTGGAGGGGAACGGGAGGGGACCCACGCAGCTATGCCTCACACTCACCCTTCCAGGTGCCCGCTGGGGAGGGGGCGACGGAGTCCACTCCACCTGAATCTTCACAGGCCTCATTGTGACAGTGAGCTGTTGCATCATCACACCATGCTGTTGAATTTTGTGCGGCAGATTAGCATAAGCCAAATTGAATTTGAGACTTGTTTCACACAACCTCTCCCCTGCTAGCCGCAGCAGGATTCTGGGCAGCGGCTGGCATTCTTCAGCCTGCGCTTTGACAAGGGCCCGGTGGAGCAGACTGCCCGGAACGTGTGCAGCATACTGAGAGGGCGTGGCTATGAGGTCTGCATCGTGGAGGGCAATCCAGAAGACTTTGGGAAGATCGTCGACCGGTATCTTCTCAGGATCTTGAAGGTGAAGGGGGTGTTTGTGGCGTTTTGCACGGAAGACTACGGCGAGTGCACCGGCAACCCGTGGGCAACATACGAAGAGCTCCGATATGCTCATGCCAACGGGATCGAGATCATGCCGCTCAAGATGTCGGAGGTGTATCCCCCGCAACCCAAGCATGAGGATGCGGAGGCTCTCGTCAGAAAGGTGCTGCACATGGGCCTTACTTATGCAGGTTGTGTTGGTGTGTCCGACGAGAAGATTGCCGACAAAGTTGCGAAGAGGCTGCGGACACCGCGACCGCCTTGAGCTGGATCGAACACAAGACCGTCGCAGAAAAGGGTACGTCCAGGAGGACCTCGTCAAGTTGTTGGGGGGACAGTGAGAAGTTAGAGGAACGGTGCTGCCAAGCGTTGCAGGAAACCATCTGAGGCGATCCACATGAGCCCCCTCGCCGGTCAAGACCACCTGGCGAAAGCACAGATGTTAGCAAGTATTGAGCTGCGAAAACCAACAAAATCACATGGTGACATGGTCTTGGATGAGGAGCCGTTCTACGGTGTTCTGCGGCGTTGAGGTCGCCCGGTCTTGCAGCAAGCAGAGCAGGTGCCCTGCAAGTGAGGAGGCTGTCGCCGCCCCGTCATTGGCACCCAAGGAGCCTCTCGCTTCCACTGGGCCAGAGGTTCTCTGCCATCTTCGTGTGATGCTTCTGGATGTCAGAAAAAGTCTGCTGCGCAAAAAATGCTCTGCACGTAGAACCGCACATCACATTCCAGACTTGACACGAATCGGCAGCCCTGTCTGTGTGTGATGTTTGGCGCTGTGACGGAGTGCCACGGCTCCAGCCGTCAGCAGGCCGGACCACTGCCTGCAAATGCGTAAGGAGTGCTTTTGTGTTCTTGCATGTTCAGCCGTGTGACTCCAGGCAGCTGTTTGACCCTCGCATTTTATAAAACAATATGGATCTTCAAGCCAAAATTAGGAGCCACCAGGTCGCGTGCATGCATGCCTCTAAACCCTCAACACCTCACATCAGAGATTGCGATATTTGGGCGTCGCCCATGCCTTTGCGATCTTGGCGCCGTTCTTTGTAATGGTGGTCTCCAGGTCAGGGTCTTATATACAGCCTTACAGCATTGCGCAATATGGCTTTGCTGTGCAAGAACGACTGTTTCCGGTTGCAAGTCTTGTCAGGTCTTTGGGGGATCATGTCGCGCACCTTGAACCTTGGCTCGGAGAGCGACGGCTTTGCCGAGTTTGAGCCCAAGTATGTGAAGGACTGCACCAAGAACTGGGCACCGGAGCGCAGACTTGGGGGAGGCACCTTCGGAGTTATATACGAGGCCAGAGATGCGGACGGATTGAAGTTTGCCGCCTTACGGCTGGAGAGCAAGCACCCAGGTTACCGCCAGCACATGCGAGATCTGACAAGACAAGACCTGGAGACACTCGCTGCTTTCGAGCACAGGAACATCCTTTCCGTGATTGGCTACAGCAAGAGTGAAGAATCCACCGTCCTCCTCTACTCCTTTCCAACGGGCGCGACCTGCTTGAAGGCAGCACTTGATAGTCTTGAGATCGCGTCAAGGTTGGAGTGGGCGTCCAGGGTGAAGATTTTCATTGGCATATTGGCAGCTCTCGATTATTGCTACTTTTTCCGCAGGGTGAGTGGCACTCCTTGCTACCACCGGGATGTGAAGCCCAGCAACGTGTTCTTGACGGTAGACTGGATCCCGAAGCTTGTGGGCTGTGGTCTGTCAAGACTCATTCCACTCGTTGACGATGACAAAACATCTGCCCTGGGCATTGTGGGTTTGGGCAGCGATGGAGGTTTCCTCTGCCCAGAGTTTACAAGAGATCGCACGTTCGACGAAAAGTCCGAAGTGTTCTCCGTTGGCGTAACCGCTCTGCAGCCGCTTGCACCTTCATCATTGTCTGTTGTACACTCAAAGTGTTGGCCAATGGCTAGTACAAAGCCTGAATATTTTGCTGTCAACTGCCAACATGACTTTCTTCACCGGTCACCAGTCTTGGTGAACAAAAACGAAACATGAGTAATTGTTTGGTACATTTCCTTGTTTTGATAATGATACTAATTAATTGAAATGTTATATATATATATATATACATATATATATATACATATATGTCAATTGTCTTTTCATGAAAGATTTGGCAACCTGTTCGCCACACCCCTTGACAGACATCGCGTGATTTCAGGATGATCACAGGGAGGAGAAGCTTTTCGAGCGGACCACCATCCATCACAGACCTCCTCGACCTTTGCCTTAACTTAAGCGGGCATGCGCATTTGCAAAGTGAAGTCTTTTTGCATGAATAGACGGCCGGCACGTGGACAACTACAGCCTAAGGAGCAGATATCCGAGATATCTGAAGATGATGACCCGAGTGCCGAAGCTGAAGCTGTTGAAGCAGTGTTGGGAGCGCGAGACCACCGGCCAGAGTGGGAAGCTCCTTTGCTCCCTGCCATCCGTGAATTTGCCAAGCTCACTGTGATGCTTGGCAGCATCTATATTTGAGGGCCCGGGTGTGCCCGCACGAGCAGACACACAGAGACAGACACACTGTAGGTTAGTATCGTGATAGGGTGGCTGTCCTTATCCTGATTGTCGAGCTGTTCAATAAAACTGGCTTCTAGATCCTGCATGCACGTGTCATTCTCACGCGGCCCCGCGTATGAAGCTGGCTATCTTCTTATTATCGTGGTTTTTCCTTCGGGCCGACAGCACGCAGGGCCGCATGGCACGTTCTCGTCTTTCCACGCGAAGCCTCAGCCTCAGGCAGGCCACGAGATGCACGCGGCAAGCTCGGCCCAGCCTCGGTAAACTTCAGCAGCAAGCGGATGCGGCTCAGTTGACGCAGACTTTGAGGATGGGCTCCCGGCTCCAAACCCTAGATCCGAAACCCCCTTGAGTCAGCTGGGCAGGAGCCTTTGAGTTCTGCTCTTGGTAGCAACGGTAGCTTGCAGCCAGTACTGTGTTGTTGCGGGACCCAGAAAGTGCGATTTGCAAAGCCAAGGCAGCCAGATACCTGCTCCCCCAGCAGCCTGAGCCCGAGGAGAGGTACTGTTTGTGCAGATGTGTCCACCTCTGCCTGAACACAGATGATTCAACCCTCACACCTGGTGATGTTTGGCAGGGCGAAGGAAGCGAAGGCAGACGGGCTGCCCTCTCAAGGCCACAGACCCGCAGTTCTTGGTCTTGCATGCTGTGCAGTATACAGCTTCACAGAGTTCGTTTGTTCGGGTGGGTTGCCGGTGTCTTAGCAACGTGAGGTCCTTGCTACAGGGCGGTGAGCCTCTTCAATTGCAAGCTGGGGGCCGACCTTCGGGCTCTCTAGTCGGGTAGGGTGGGGTGGGGGAAAGCCAGAGAATCAGAAACCCGCTCCCGTTTCCCGGCCGTTTTTCAATCGTTTCCTTTCCGATTCGGCCGTCCTGGTACCGATACAAGGTCGATACAAGCCATGGTTTCAGATTGCGCCAACCGGATTCAGACCGTCTACACCTTGAACAATCCGACAGCCCTTGGTCTCTTTCGGCTGTCCTGAACTCAGAAAGCGCGCGGTTTCGGGGTGCCCTTGTCGAACTCTATAAGAAAGGTTGCCAGGAAAATCGGTTATTTTGGTGGTGGGTCATAGGCCTTGTTTCATCAAGATGACAGGCAACCACTTGGCGCCGCAACTCGGATGGTGTCTGGTAAGGAGGCGGTGTTCGTCTTTTGAGGGGGTTTGCGCTGGATAAGGGAACTTGTCCGACTTGCATTTTCGAGGTCGGGTCTTCTATGCCCTTGCAGAAATCGCTGCGACCAGGGCTGCTCAGCATGCGCTTCAACGATCAAGATGCTGCCAGGCAATTCCGACGAGTCTTCCAGATTGTGAAGCAGAATGACTTTCCAGTGCGCCTAGTCAACCCGGGCGCCGGTGACGATTTTGCAATGGAGGTCTTCAAGCATCTGGATGAGATCCGAATGGAAGAAGGAATACTACTAGCAGTATGCACCGAGGACTATGGCGAGCGTACAGGAGTCAACTGCGACACTTTCCACGAGCTGAGAATATCATACTCGCAGCATGTGAAGATTGTGCCCTTGAGGATGTCAGAGGTGTGGCCGCCTCAGCCCAAGGATGAGGATGCCAGAGCTCTCGTCAATGCGGTCTTTTTGGACAATGTTGCCTATAAAGACTGCCGGGGGAAGTCCGACGACGAGCTTGCCGGATTGATAATGGAGTTGCTGGTGCGGCCGGGTTTTGCTCAGGTGGTGGTGAGTTTGCTCAGCGGCCGAACAACATGTATCTCCGCGGACAGGGGGAGCCAGTACGTTCGTGATGTCAAGCATGCTGCAGAGGAGAAGCTCGGGGTTCAGATTGCCCGGCTGATTCGTAAAGATGGGTCGATCCTGGAAGAGACGGCGAGCGTGGACACCTTGCAGCCGATAGAGACCGTCACCGCCATCGCTGAGGCCCTGGGCTTGGACCGTGTACAGTAGCATCTGTAGCTTCCCTTTACGTTCTCCACACCAAAGTGTTCCCAAGTCTCCGCCCACGGCAATGTTGCGCAATGAGGTCTGTATCTCAGGCCTTTTCAAGTTTAGAAAAGACGCTTATGCCACAATAGGGGAGACGCCAAGTCGTGTGCCTCTAAGATCTTCCATTGGTCTACGGCCCGTATCTAGGCCAAGATCCGCATCATCGTTGCTTGCATCACGTCCAATACGACCAGGACGGAAGAAGAACCTCACGTACAGCATGCATGCAGGACACCTGCCGACATGAACATCAAGAAGCAGCTACTAAATCGATTTGTAATTGGCCGCTGTTGTGGGTGGCAGCTGATTCTCCACAGTGTCGCAGTGCTACAGCAGATCCCTTGCAGACACATACACGAAACAGAACCTTAGGACTGTGCATGGCTTTCGTCCTCGTTTGCACGTGTCTCGGGTCGTGGTCTAGGGCCTAGGGCAAGGTTAGGTCCGGTGAACTTGCAGCTAGAATTGCGATCCTATGGTCTAGCGGTCTAACTGTCTAACTGTCGAACCGTCTCACCTTTCCAAAGTGGTGTCTTCGATGAGCATTGAATTCTTGCCTGCCTCGTTCGAGTGTTGCGTCGAATCTTTCCAAGTCTCATCTGCAGCGGTAGTAGTAGTACCGGATGCTAGGACACAACACCCTCAACTCTGCATTCTGCGGCAGGCCGTGGTGCGGGTTAGCCTGGAGCATGCAGATGAGATGTTCCCCGTCTCCGTGCACATAGTGCACGATGCGATGACGGTGCAGGAAGTGCTGAAGGTTGCGGAGGAGAAGCTCGAATGTGCCATTGAGGATCTTCGTTTTGACTCGAAATACTTAGGCAAAGGTCAGACCGTCCAGGAGGCAGGGTTGGAAGATGGCGCGGAAATTGCTGCAGTTGTGCCTTGATTGCAGCCCATGGCAGCGTGAGTCAGTCCCGGAATCGGCGCACCACCTGGCAGCTTCAACAACATGTGAGAAGATGTTTTCAAAATGGTCAGTTCCGGAGTGGACAGCTTGTCATTTCTAGTGCTGCGCTTGCCACCGGCTTCTAGGCAAAAACGCGGGAAGAGATCCGAGATCCTCTGCTGAAGGCCTTGCAGGCTCTCGCACTTGGACTTAAGAGCTGTCATTTAAGTTGATGGCGCTTTCTTTCGGATGTAGTGCTGTGCACGTAGCAGGCAGGCTTGCATTCCTTTGGGACGCTTAGGGCTCACGATTGTTGGTAGCCGCATGGTCCTCTTTGAGAGAAGTTGCATCGCTCGGGCCGAAACTGCGTCTATGCAATCTTGATTGCCAGGAGATGGAGACACGAGGAGGCATTCAAGTCTTCGCGGAGCACGAAGTGCAAGTGCGCAGGCTTGTGGCTCTTAAACGCATTTAGTGAAAGCAGCAATCGTGGATGATATGGAGGTGTGCCCATTGCGTGCCCTTTTTCTATCCTTTGGGGTTCTTCTAGCACTCTGGGGTTTGGGTTTGCCAGTTTGCCCAGAGCCCCCAGGCTCGTGTTCATGCCGGCGGGGAATTTCTGCAGCAAAGAGACCATCACCGTCCTGCCTAATGGCAAGAAGGAGAATTCCAACACCCTGCGCTGCGGAGAGTGCGATGAGTGCAAGGCGAAGAGCAGGGTTCGGCAGGCTCTGTGGGGCCCTGCCCGGCCCATGAATTTGCGCGCCCTTGACGACCTGTCAGACGAGTGCAAGATGTGTCTTGGGTCGCATCTGCAAGGAGAAATTCCAGAAAGTAGCCGTTTCCTGATCGACTGTCAATCACTCAAAAATGCCCCAATACGAGGCCATGATCTGAAGCTGTTAAGTCCCACAAGCTGGTGGTTCTTTGCCTGCTCGGTGCATCCAGTTTCCGAGCCTGACATGTCGCCTGCTCACGCTGGTGCCGCCTTTGCAACTCTCCTCGGGGCACGCCTCAATGCTTCAACTGACAAGCGTTCGTAGCGGAGAGCCATCAGAGAAACACCAACTCTAGAAATATGAATATTTGACGCTGGTGGCAGTGGTAGCAATGCGACCGCAGTAGCATCGCTTCCGATGTGGGTCTGTGCCTATCAATCTCGCTTTACTCTACTCTCTGTTCCGCTCTCGCATCCTGTCCATTTGTTTTTCTTGTATCTATCTCGCTCGTTTTTGCTCTGTAGGTAGCTATCTATGGATCTCTGTGTGTCTCTCTCTCTCTCTCTCTCTCGCTCTCTCTCTCTCTCTCTCTTTTTCTCCATATATCCCTCTTGTTCGCTCTCTTGCTTTCCCCTGCCGCCTTGCCTGGTAGTGATGGCTGAAGGGCCTGTTGTCAAGGGCCAGGAAAATCGCGACCATGTGAGTCTGTATTACATCCCCAGACCTTACCATGTTCAGCTGGATCTGCACACACGCAGGCTCAACGCTAAACGAGATACAGTATGTGTTGACAAAACATTTCCCAGCAGAGCTCCCCCGAATTCAATCCACCCATTCAACCGTCACGATGGCAAAGCTACCCATCTTCCCCGACTTCTTTTCTAAGCAATGCTCGTCATGGATGGCAAGCAATCCTATGAATGTCGCACCTTTGACGAGACCTCGTTGTTTGGCCGTAGGCCCTCTAGGCCTTCTGTGGAGCTCAGGTACACGTTCGAACGCGACGATGGAAACATCGCGGTTGTCAAAGCCTGGCCTTTTCGGCTTGGCGAGCATGTCGAGGCAGCGTTCAATCTCCAGGACCCTGTCACTTCCCTTCTGTGTGAGCTGGTCAGGCGGGATGTGGGAATCTTGGAGCCAGGACGAAGACGAGTTCGACACAGACGCGCGCAACGCGCTGAAAGACTGGAAGCTGCTAAGCTTGCAAGAAGGAAAAAGTGCTTCACTTCTCTTCCCCTGCCCACTTGCTGCCCAAGAACTAGATTTTTTGGACATTTCCGTCTTTGCATGGACAAAGGGGGCGTTTGTCTGCCACAGCGACAGAGTGAGTGTTCTCCAGGAAGGTCTTTACCCGGGTCCTGCCGCCAGACGTGCTCGCAAGCGGCCAGTGGAAGCTTGCCGTACAGAAAGATGCCTGGCTGCGAACAAATTCACAGAACAGCGCAAACCATGCGTTGGGCACTGCGCCACGCAGCGCATAATCATGACAGGCCCGTTGCAGCACTTAGCAAGCTGGTGGAAGCAGAATGGCTTTCAAGGCCTCAGTACGTCTTTAACGCACCTGAAGTGGCTATTGTTTGATTGAGGGCACACAGGGCCTCCTAATACCAATCATTTGCATGTTTTCCAAGACGCGTGTTGCCGCCAATGTTGTCTGCCGCTGTCCTTGCCACTGTCAGTTGTCAATGCCTCCAGTCTCGGTTCTGCACAGGAACCCTACATCAACAACTTCCTGGCCGTATCAGGCTCCCTGGCATCCCTCCAGGAGGCCAGCAAGGAGTGTTATTTGTTGCGGCAGTGTTTTGGCAGCACTGAATGGGTCCGAATATGGTTGGTAGGAGCCCGGGCAATTAGACTGTCTCGATTGGTGGCTCACAATCGCACTGTGCAGCGACAGGGCTTGCATACAACTTGCAGATACTTGCAGCGCATATAGCCAAAGTGTACAGTTTGCTGCCAAGGTACTTTGGCATCGCCTGCTTGGACCACAGAGGCACGTGGACTCGGGATCGGACAGGCTTCCGACTGCTTGAAGGATGGAAGTCGAACAGGTTGCGCATGTGCGAACGTTCTCTGGAGGCATCGTGCACTCGAAGTTCAAATCCTCCCCCATGCTTCCCGGCATCAAGAGGGAGGTTGGGGATTTAGAAGGAACTGAGGGGCTGGATCGGCTGCTGGGTGGAGTGGGGGGCATCCGAGGGACATTGAAGATGACCGCCACTACATGCTGTACATGCGGAAGGGCGGTCAGGAGGAGGTCATCGCGGCCCTGCAAGACAGGGAGGAGTTTGCCCTCGACAACAAGACACTTGACAGCCCTTCGTGGGGAAATGTCGGCCGATGCTCCCGCAAATCTTGCTGCTCTAAATATCCCGGCCTCGCAAGAACAAAGGTGTGCCCCAGACGACACCATCCAGAGATCTACTGCTTCGGGCGAGATGGTCAAGCTTCGGGCCCTCGATGTTCTAAGCTGCGGCAGCTCCCTGGCCAAGTTGCGGGGCGGTGTGGCATTTTAGCAGGGGAGCCGTTGCAGACCCAAGAACCACAGAGTCACCGGACTCTGCAAGGAACCTTTGCCATTGAACGTAGTGCCAAGAGAATCCCGGACCAGGAGAAACATCGTGAAGCGCGTGCGTCAATCCTAAGCATCTCGCCTCCCCACCGTCATGACATATATATATATGTATATATATGTACATATATCTAAAGATAGACATTTAAATAGATATCATTGATTGTATAAATAGTATCATATCCATGGTGTCATATTGTACGCTGTTCCCCGCCCAGGCTTCACCACGGTGATCAGCGTGTCTTTGCTTGTGGATGGGTGGAAAGGCAAGAAGCGCGGGGAGAAGCTGGCTTTGAAGCTGCTGCACAACTCACTCGTTGGAGGGGCGGAGGGGAGGCGCGAAGCTGAGACGGCGGCATCGTTCACGAACGAGTACATCATCAAGACCTTTGACTGGTTCCAGATGTCCGGCGAGCAGATAAAGGCTAAAGATGCGAAAGTCTGGAAGACAATAAGCGGAATTGATTGTGGCATCCTCATGGAGCTTGCTGATACAACCCTCGAGCGTTTTGTCTACGAGCAAAGTGCTGACACGGGGAGACTGATGACGCTTGGTTGGCTGCAGACATGTCAAAGGCGCATGCAGGAAATGGCAAAAGCTGTGAAGTACTTGCATCAGGACATGAAGGTTGCACACCGAGACTTGAAGCCGGACAATGTGCTACTCAAGCAGATGGAGAACGGTGATTTCCGCGTTCTAATCTCGGACTTCTCCTCAGCGAAGGGCACGCAGGATTTTGCATTCAACTCTGTGAAGGTTGCAAGCCCGTACCATGCTCCGGAGAGAAGCCAGACTGGGTGGGAGAATGAAGAGAACATCAAGAAGGGTGATGTGTACTCCCTGGGTCTCATCTTCACTGCCATGGCCCACCGCAAGCGCCGCACCAATCCGGATGCCATAGATCCAGATTTCGAGACAGCCAAGAAAAATGCATATACTTGGCCCCACGAGCTTCAGAATCTTATCCTGTACATGATAAAAGAAAGTCTACAAGAGAGAAAGGACATTCTGTGGGTGACGTCGGCGGCCTTCTTCGGCGAGTTAGGCCGACTCAGGCCGGAAGCGAGCACGTGTCGATACGAGGGTATGCAGTCTGCTGAAATCCCTGAGAGCTTGTGGCCTCGTGAGCTCCATGTCATTTTTCCCAAGCATCTCAGAGTCTCTTCTTGTTGCACATACAGCCGTGCTTCCCGTGGCGCAGCCGTCTCTCAATTCCCTGAAGGTACACCGTGAAGCCAGTGCTGGAAGGCCAGCCGCTGACGGCGAAGTTTCCACAGGCCATGCCATTGACCTGGAGAGGCTTTAAATTTCCTGGGGTGTTCCCAGGCTAGGGTTCAGGCTTAAAGTGACATGGACCTCCAACAGATTGTGAAAGCCATCCCTCAGCTTCGGCGCCCCGTTTTGCGAAAACAAGTCCAGAAATTATTTACTTCGAACATCCCCACCCTCTCTTGGTAGAGATCCTCTGGGGTTGGGCACTCCAGGGACACTCTGGGGCTGGGCAGTCCGGGGACACTCTGGGGTTGGGCACTCCAGGGATGAGCAAGGAGTAGACCGGGCGAGGAGAAGAGTTGAATTTAAAATCTAACAACCCCACACTTGCAGCTTCGCAGGCTTTGCCTGTGTCGGGATCCTAGGATGTCGACACCAAAAACGTATGGAGTGGCATCAAAAGCAAAGTACGCGAGGCCCCACGCAAAGGTGCGTGCAAGCTTGGCAGCCCATCCGGAGTGCCAGTTCTTAGCCCCAATTCTTGGGGGGCTTCGTGGCGTCAACCAAACGCTTTCACCTGGAGGGCCTCTATTTGCCTTAAAATTCTGTTTTCCTTCGCCCCCCCCATTTTTCAGGGCCTCCATGCCCGTCATCCCGCCATACTGTTGCGTTTGTCTGGCAATGCGGCTGCTTTGACCCGATCTTTGGCTGGGCTTGACTTCCATTCGCAGGAAGAATGCAGGGGCTTTGACTGGCCATAAACTGTGCCCCAGAAAAGCAAGACAGCCCTAGTGCGTGTTTGGTATGGACTGCCTAATCTTTAGCAGCACGGACGAACACTTTTCAGTTAGGGGGGGAGGCCCCTTGCAAGAAGTGCTTAGTTGGGGTTCAAGAAACAACTGGATGCCAAACAATGTGCCTGGCATGCTATTCAGAAGGCCCGGCAAGAAACCGAGGCCACTTTACACGGGTTCACTAGCCCGAGGCAATGTGAACCTCCGCCGAAACTCCCAACAGGAGCTGCTCTGCAAATCGGTCATGCTTGATTTGCCGTGTTTGTGTCTGCGACCTCCGATAGATTCCGCTAGATATCAGACACATGCGAGCACTTGTGCAGTGTTTGGCTTGTCTCGTTGGCCGTGTGCAGCCGTGCTGCCCTGTTGCAGGTTATCGAAAGCTGGGAGGGCAACGCTGAAATGGCAACACTTGTCGATGACAAGTTGCAAGATCTTGGAATGCCAAAGGGAACAAAGCTACATATTGTGGGCCGGCCTGACACAAAGAACAAGTGCATCCACGTCCGGCAGATCCCAAAGGAGGGGGACGGCCGAGGGCGGGGGGGGTTGGGCTGGGGACCAAATTCTAGGCAAGATCCTGGACCAGACTCCCCCGAGGCAAACTTTTTAGGTTTGGAGGGGGGCAGAAGTTTCGGATCCGGGTCACAGTCAAGGGCGATGCGCCGCATCAGGCATTTTCCCATCATAAACAGTTCATAACGCAGAGTGTGGGTTGCAGTCTTTTCAACTTCCCTGTCCTTGTGGAGCCCCTGTCCCACTTGCTGCGAACCACCAGGTAGAAGTCTACCAAATGCGCGACAGAGACAGCAACGAAAGAAGCCAACAACAAGCAACTGTAGCCACAGCAAATGGGCAGCAACCAATAAAACGCAACCTTACCCATACTCCTTTGTCTGTGTCCTGGTATCAGGATCCGTTGGAGGGGGTCGCTTGCTCGGCAAGTTAGTTGTTTCTTGATGTTCAGTTTGTGTTCAGTAGCATGTGCTCGAGCCATTGGCTGCTCTGAGCCATGCGTGGTTGCATGTGCTTCTGACCATTTGCTCATAGATTCATAGATGGGTCAAGTGTTGCTCGCTTGTTTGCCTCAGCTCAGGAGAGATACAAGACCTACTTGTGCATGCGGAACATCACTGGAAGATGCAACCGGGGTGCATCGTGCTTGTACGCGCACAGCGAGGATGAGCAAAGGAAACCGACCGACTACGAGGCGGGTAGATGTAGTGAAGGGAGCTGAGTGAGGAGGAATTGGCTGAATTGGTCTTGCTTCTTGACAGCAGTTGTACTTGCAAACGTGAAGAGTTGCTGCCACACGCAGGACCAATCTGTTTGTAAACTTTTCTGACTTGGCTGGCCTTACATGCGCACGCTGTCCTGCAGGAGAGGGAAAAGACCCGGATGTGCCGATTTCATGAACAGGGCTTCTGTCGAAACGGCAAGTTCTGCAACTTCGCCCACCACCAGGTAGAAGTCTACCTACTTGGGGGCCGCGCGGCTTCGGTACCAGTGCATCGCAACATGCACATCAGAGAGGTGAAAGAGCGGGCAAGGATGGACCTCTCCGTCGATATCCAACGCTTACTACGTGGCAAAACCATCCTGGATGACGAGCAAACATTAGAGATGGCTGGCCTGTGGCCAGGCGAGTCTGGGGCAGAGGGTGTGACGATCACCGCCATTGTGCCAGGTCAGGGCATGGAAGAGCAAGATCAGCAGGAGGGTGTCGGGTAAATCATTGTTGATTTTGTTGTGTTTCAGCAGAGTGAAGGATACCAGAGTTACCAGAGCCGTCAATTTGCACGCATGATCAAGCAGGCCATGACTTCATTTCTGTACTACATGTGCCTAGACCCCCAGGACGACCGCCTACCCGTACATGGCGTCGACACGCAGATGCCTGGCTCCCAGTTGCAGAGTGCGCAGGCTTCGTGGACTCGCAGTTGTTGAACTCAGGTCAAGGGCTTCGCGGGCCACCAGCTCTAGCAGCGCTCCACTGTTGGGACTCAGCTGCGAGGCTTCGACCTCAGCCTGTTGTCGGACCCCTGCACATGCAAGCCTCATCAACAGGATGGGCATCTCCGACTTGCAGCGCACGACCACCACCGAGGCCGGTATCAACGTCTTCGCTGGGCGATCGCCTGCGAAGAGTGACAAGCCCGACAAGCCGAAGGTGTGGGTGAGATGTGGTGAGATTTTGGATTTACAGCGGTCAGGGTTGGGAGTTCTTAGGGGGCAGAAGAGAGACAGGAAGTTTGTTGGGTGCAGGTCCTATACTATTGCGAGGTCATCTCCGCAGACTTCCTGCCTGAGACACAAGGACCTCAGATCAGAAGCGCAGATACGCAGACCAGAAAAGGAGGGCAATGCATGCAGCTTAGCAGAAGTTCGTGGCAGATGAGCTCCAGCTGCACATGGGCGACATCATTGAGGTGCTAGAGGCGTTCGGACAGCCTCTCAAAGGGACAGGTGCTCCGTGCGTAACCTCTTCAGGATAATGGTGAGGATGCCACCGACAGATGGGTGGGGAGCCCATTCTGTTCAGCAAGGAGGGTGGAGGGGTTCCAGTTAGCAACCAAAAAGGTCAATGTCGAGCCCAGCTGATTGCGGCACTTGTCGCCCGGGACTGCCCGGCCGCGTACAAGTTTCAAGGTTTGTGGCAGGAGCCGGAAGACACGATTGACGGGGTGGTGGTGCTGGCATGTTGTTGGTCAACACGTGCAGAGTCAGGAAGGCGCAAACGCACTTTGTGTAGGCCGGTTATCCTATCCCTCCCATGAAGAATGGCAGGTTCCCGTTGAGTCTCACGCAACGAGTGGACACAGACGAGACCGACAAGGACTCCGATAGTCCCTGCTTCGAGGGACCCGGAGTATTCTCATGCCCCGGTTGAAGCTCCCACAGGACGGAGATTCCCTCAGCGAAGCCCATTCAGAAGGTCGATGTCTGGCAGGTGGTGCCTAGCAAGCAAATCTTCCTGAAATGCATCATGAGTCATCAAAGCAGCTGTTGCGCTACAGGACTCCATGCATTCTGACAATCTTCTGGTACAGTTCCTTGAGTTTGGCGCCTCGTTTTTATGCATGTCGCTGCGGGCCTGTGGGAAGGCGAGCCGGCCCTGGCCATGCGCGACCCGACGGAGTGGATTCAGGCGCTGTTGCAAACTGGGCATATGTGCTTTGCAATAGAATGATTCCCGCAGGAGAGAGTGGTGAACTCACATGGGTCGGGTCATGAGGATGAATCCTCTCGCTCCAGGATTGTTCTGGAGGCCTGCTGGTGGAGCTGGGCAGCGGCCTCGTGGCGGTGCTCCGCCACGAGGTTCTCATGGTGATGACCGCGAGCGTGGCTGAGACACACGCCCCGGAGCTTCATGTCCTGGCAAGTGGGGCGATCCCGTTACCAACAGGCGCAGTGATTCTGGGTCCTATCTTGGATCTTCGCCCGCACAAGATTCGCTTTGAGGAGCCCGTGCTGCTGATCTTTCCGGTCTGTTTGGGAGCGACAAAGGCCTGGCGCTCTTCGGAGGAGGGGAGCTGGGAGGAACTCGGACTCGCCGATGCGCAGTTCAGGGCCGGGCACGCGGTCCTCCGTTTGGACCACTTCTGTCACGTAGCTGTGGGGACCGATGGGCAACCAGAGGCGCCTCTCAAGATCTCATGCTTCATGAACGACAGCTTCCATGCCAAGTGGGCCGTAACACACGCTGGATGCTCCAGGTGCAAGAGCATTATGCATGCTGCCTTCCAGGATGAAGATATCTTGGAGGATTACAAGCTCTGTGAGGAACCTTTCTGGGCAGGTGTTTATGAGCACATGGAGTCGCTGGACCTGGTGTGGCAGAACGCGCCACAACACCTGCATCCCGCTCCTGGAAGTGTCAATTTTCAGCGATTTCCGTTGGTCTCCCCCACGAAGTGGACGGCGCCGGGGCATGAGGTGGACTTGTTCGTTCAAGACCAGAGGGAGGTTCGCCACTGCAGATTCCGCGACTCGTCCGCCCTGCTTCTATACTGCGGCTGTTTAGTCTCGCTTCCGTGACTATAGTACAAGTATGTGCGACGGCGGATGTATGCGATTAGTTCCATTCGCTGGGCGGAGGGGCGGTCTGTAATTGAGCCCTTGTGTGATCATGAACATGTCGCAGCTCGTTGTGAGTTCACTCAGGTTCGCCGGATGCGCCGAAGCCACTGGACGAGCAAGCTGGCGAAGTGTACCCCGGCAATTCAGGACTTGCCGGAGGCATGCACGCACTCTTATAGGAGGGTAGAAGGGGCCTCCAAGCCCGCAGCAGTACTG
Organism: Symbiodinium natans; assembly: GCA_905221605.1. Taxonomy (NCBI): domain Eukaryota; class Dinophyceae; order Suessiales; family Symbiodiniaceae; genus Symbiodinium; species Symbiodinium natans. The sequence continues at coordinate 177,369 of CAJNDS010000569.1, read as the reverse complement.
CGACAATCCTCATGGCACCAAGGTACATCCGTGCCACTGTGCGGTGCCAAGTCGAGGTGGGGATGCTGATGATGTGGACTTGTTAACTTGGTCGTGTCCTGGTGCAGAGCGCAGGTGTGTGAGAGCAGCGAGGGTTCTGGATCCCCCGCCAGCAGCTCCGAGCCGCGTGTGCTTGAAGGCACGGGGTGCCAAGCCTTGAAGGAAACGTCTAAACAAAATTCAGCTTTCACCTTGCCGAGGTGGGTTGGGGGATGTGCCGCGCTCGAAGCGCGAGCTGATGGAGAGCGCTGCTGGTCTGTGCAAGAAGCCCTCCATAGCCATCAAACCGATCCGCGCTGGGCTCCCGGTCGTTGATGCTGAGAGCATCGGCTTGACGGAGGAATGGTTAGTTGCCAACTACTGGGGCAGCAGCAATGTTTGTGCGGAGCTGGATCTGTTTGCCAGTTATATAAAAAGGGCTTCAAATCGTACACGCCCTTTGCTACCTTGTGATACCTCTTGTGTGCTTGACACCAACAGTCTCAAGGCCCCAGGAACGGGCAGCGGAAGACAGCCTTGAATCGAATCGAGGCTCCACCAGCGGACAGAGCTGATGGCGTCCGGGCCTCGAATTTGAGAGAGTGCAACAAGCCAGAGAAAAGACATTGCGTGACTATAATATCAGTTAAGTACTTCACATGATCATGCCAATATGTGATTATGACTGCTAAGCGTCATAAAGCTCAGCTACAATGTTACCAGAAAGCTCTCGTCCGGGGACTCGTCCTTGCAAGGCTTCGGGTGCCATCTAGGTCATCCATTCTCATCCTGGGAAACAGCCTGGCGTGGTTTAGTGGTTTCATAGGTTTGTGTTTACACGGGTTTCACTGAGCCCATGTGCTTCTTCAGAGTTTCGACTCGCCCAGGTTTTCGTCCGCCGGCACAAGGCCGGAAAGTCCGTACCTGTTCGGTCGGGTTCGGGTTTTGGGGACACATCCCGGCGGATACACAGTGGCCTCTTGCAACAGGGGGGAGAGTCTTCCAAACGTTTTCCCGTTGACCATGAAGCCTTGCGGAGACATCATCATCAAGAGCGTATGGCACATATATGGCACAGAAGGCAGCATGTAGACATAGGACCTTAAGTGGGATTTTGCAGGTGGTTGTTGCTGCATGTGGCGGCATGACGCCTTGAGGTGACTCGGACTGGGCACGCGACACCGGTGACACCTTGCCCCGGGCCTTCCCAGGCGTGTCACCCTGGGGTTTCATGGGGGTTGTGAGAGGAGTCTTGGCAGACTCAGATATGAAATTGAGTCTCGAATCCAGGTCGCGGCAACAAGCACCGATGGTTCAAGATCACGACCGGCATTCTTTAGCTTGCGCTTCAACCAGGACCAGGTCCACCAGCAGATTGAGAGAGTCTTCAAGTTGCTGCGCAGGCAGGGGTTCAAGGTGGGAATGGTCACGGAAGAAGATGGATTGGACATTGGGGAAGCGGTTCGAAAGTACCTTGCGCGGATTACGCCGGATGGTTTGCTTCTGGCTGTGTGCACACTCGGCTATGGAGAAGACACCAGCTCTCCGTCCTCCACGTATGCTGAGCTGAAGTATGCCGTGGACAGGAAAATGCAGATTCTTCCGCTGGTTTTTTCACGTGACGAGAGCGAGTATCCACCACGACCTGAGCAGAAAAAGGCGCAGGAGCTGGTGAATTTCGCCTTCCACAACAACCTCAGGCGCATCTACTGCGTCCGCAAGACCGGCGAGGCCAAGTCCGATGAGGAGATCACGAAGCGCATTGCCGAGGAACTGCAGCGGCCAATGTAACCACATGACTACCAGGCCCCTGCGCAGATCGGTCAGGGCCAATCGAGGGCAGAATCATGACAGACCTCTGCGAGCCTAGCGCCTCTTGCTGCTCAGGCACAGCTGCTTGGCAGATCACTGCGAAAAACCAGCTATTGACCTGCTCGATAGGTACATGAAGTTTGCAAGTAGCATCAAGTGGCACAGACGTCAAAATGCATTGTCGTGACCTGGGTCACCACCGCGTCGTCACTGCTTCTATATGCTCGGAAAATGAAGGATTGAACCTGCTTTAGAGAAGTCTGGCGGAGCCCGTGCATTTGTTTCCACTTGGACTGCAAGTATGCGCGTGCCCAAGAGCTCTGGGAAGCTAAGAGGCATACTGAGGGTTATCGCCCGCCGTGTGCGGGTTTTGCGCGGCCCGCCACCATCCACGCAATCAAAGCCTGCGTCGTCCGGAAGAAGAACGAGCAGATGCATGTAGCTCGGCCGCAGATGCGGTATCGGATGATGACACGGGCTGCTCGCACTACATCCTCTTTGGTGACATTGTGGCAAGTTTGCGCGGAGCTTTCGAGAAGAAACGATCTCAGTGCGCAGCGTGTTGGTTTGTGACTGCTGTATTATAAGGAATGCTGCGGGGGTGACAACATGTGACGTGAGCCTGTCCGACTTGAGGACTTGAGGTGATGGATTGCATGATCCTGCACATGGGCTTTTCCCTGAGCCTTCAGTGAAGGATATCTTGAGGCACGGCGTGAGGCACAAAGGCCATTGAAGGCCACGAAGACGTCCTTGGAGCTGTGACAAGACGTCTTGCAGGGATTTAAGGACTTTGAGGGATCTTTCGGGACAAGGGGCTCGACTTTCGAGATCTTCAGGGTTCTTCGGGAGTGTGATTTGCGAGGTATCACCAGCAAGCTCTCGCAGCTGGATTATGCTCCAGCCGGCCTTTTGGCCACCGGGGTAGCCCATGACCGAAAGACCCCCCCCCCCCCCCTAAGGACCTAAGTATGGTACAGTATAGCTTCGGGAGAAGCAAGGTGAAGTCGGGATATCGGTGATCCATTTTTTTTGCGGGTCAGGATAAGGAGAGGCAAGAGGCCCAGGCAGCTCTCATGGAAGATGACTTTCGCCGCGCCTGCGCCAGCTTTGCTGGCCGTGCTTTGCACGGTTACCCCTACCAACCACACTTCGGAGGCATTGGTGGAAAGGCAGCTGCGAAGGGTGTAGGGCCTGCTGGCCGTACTCTCTGCATCCATGACTGCGATGCTTGTGCCGGAAATGCACATCCTCACCCTGACAACTCGAGATGTCCCAGCTGTGGGCATGCATGGTCGACCTTGGAGCCCCTACCGCGATGTGCTCGTTGCAGCCGCATCCTGATGGATTGCGACGACTGCCTTGAGAGACTTCCGGAACTGGAGTCGTACTGCCGGTTCTGCCTCACAGGTCGATACACGCAGACACTTCCCATCGCCCTTTTCGTGGAACGCCCTCAGGGCGGTGCTGGATTCTGGGTGACTTGCAGGCACCTCTCGGGTGCCGAGGTTCTCACCATGCAAGTGGACGAGGCGACTGGTCGACTGCCCCCGCAGACTTTTTCCAGTTTCTGCGTAGTGAACGGAGTGCTCGATGGGCTCGGCTCTGAACTGCTAAGCAATGTAGCCCTAAACCCTATGACCCTAAACCCTAAACCCGTAGACTTTTTTGGTAGCTTTGCATGTGCCTTGGTAAGGACTCCACGGTGGCCCCTGTGCGAACCGCTGTGAATCAGATGCTGCAGCAGCAAGATGGCAGCACTGCTGGGCAAGATGCCCCAACGGAGGACCTGCATGGTTTAGGGTTAGGGTTTAGGGTTTCTAGTTTTTAGGGTTTAGGATTTAGGATTAGGGTTTAGGGTTTAGGGTGTTAGGGTGTTAGGGTGTTAGGGTGTTAGGGTTTAGGGTTTAGGGTTTAAGGTGATTGTTCAGCAGGAGCAGCTGCTGGAGTGGGGTGCATGGCACCGAGAGATTCACGTGGCAGCTCTGACGCCGTGGCAGACGACCACCATAGCTCCGCCGCCCCAGGCACTGTCCCACAATGCATTAGAGTGTGGCATCTTGTGGGATGTGGGGAGGGGGGGGGGGGGGGGGAATTCGTAACAAGCAAAATAACAAGCACGAGCGACTGTACCAGGGATGGTGGGTTGCGGCTTGCGACAGGCCTCATTTCACCATCGCGTGGTTCTTGTCGCCAACCGCCGCGAGCTGCATGTCCGCACATCAAGGCTGTCAAGGCCTTGCCCGCACACCTTTGCCCATGGACCAGGCACGCTTTTCTGTAGAACGAACTCGATAGCAGCGCTTCGGACCTTGCAACCCAAGGTTGCGCGATGAGGATACTCTGATGGAGCTGATGCGTCCCGAGACAGGGGGCCGGAGATCGTCACCCTACCCGTAGAATCTGTAGAACTGTTGCCAGCGCTAGATTCGGTAGATGTGGGTAGGTTCAATGGTGTGACCATCTGCGGCTCCTCTGGCTTCTCTTCTGAGGAAGGGACACTGCACGAATTCGAGTCTGCAATGCCTAGAATGCCTAGAAGGGGGCACATGCACGTGCAAGCTTTCAAGTGAAAAGCCTTCACTTTAGGACCCCCTGGTAGTGAGTATTGAGTTTGGGGTCGGGGTGCCGCCAAATCCCCGCTGGTTGGTACTCGTACCTTTGCGCATCTGTGCGCCAGCCCTTGTACAGGAGCATCCTCAATGCCAAGGCCGCTTGGGGAGTTTAGTGTTTCGCTTCAAACTTTGTAAACATGCCCGAGTACAAGATATGGCTCGGACATCAGCCAGGGCCAATGGGAACCGTGAGTTCTGAAAGGACATCGGCCCGCCTCAAGTACAGCAAGAAGTTGCCTGACCTTCGTAGCAGTCGCAAGGCCTTCTGGGCAACGCGACCAGGGCAACAGATTCCTTTGACACGGAGCTGTGTGCTCGTGCTAGATGAATCGACGATGTTGCGAGACCCCAGGGGGTAGCATCTGCAGACCTCGATGCAGCGATTTTCATATTTGACTCTCAGCAAGACTGCCGCAAGACTGAGACCGAGGCTTCAAGAAATGGACGCCCCAGTGTGGTCGACACATGATGGTTTGCCAGTGGGGATACGGGCCGTTGTTTTCGTTTTTATGCGAGGCCGATGTGGGGTAGGGTGCACGAATCGTTCAATTCATGCGGGCAGAATCATGTTCGTGGGATCAACACACTGGCCCTGGTTTGCAGACACTCTGCAGTCACTGAGTTGTATGAAAGCACAAGAACCGGGTTTTTGAAGCAATCGCTCTGAGAGCGGCAAAAATGTTCGAAACTCGAAACTGATGCATCAAAGGACACCACCTATTCCAGACCCGCATGTGCTGCGACGGCATCACCGGCTGAAATTCTTAACCGCCGCTATCATCAACCTGAATTGCAAACTGCGCAAGTTCCTGCAAAAGACTGCAATATTTTTTCTTCATGCTTCAGCTTGTCTCAGTATTGCTCACACACTTCTGAAATCAATAATCAACCGGAGGACGGCTTTCATGCCGCCGGCCGTCCCACACTGTAGGCTTGTGGACTGTTTAGGTTGCCCGAAATGTTTGTCCAGTCTCGGCAGATTTGTCGTGCCTTTGCTTTGTGAGACATGGTGAGTTCCTCAGGACCGAAAGATGAGCTGAAGCATAGCACTGGTTCAAAAAGCACGAAAGCAAGGTTTGCATGTAATGCACGGTGGCACCTCTGTGTCAGTCCGTGCGATGTCTGGCATGATCTTGAGTGTCATCTAGCATGCGGCTTACTTGGAGACATGCCCTTTACCTCTCCTTGCCTATGCGGAAGCCACCCGAGCTTTTCACGACAGGGAAATCTGCATGCCAACTGCGCCATGGATACCACATGTTTTTGCTCGGTGTATATCTCGCAACCACACATCGTCTTAGCTGCCGGGCGTTGCTAGTTGCAGACCATGGAGCCAGCAGCCATGGCACAGCCCATGTTGCCTCAGAACCTCGATGAGCTGGGTGACGTCCGTGGTGAGAAGGGCTGGACAGCACATCGCCTGCTTCCATCTTCGGTGCTATCAAAGGCATTCGAGGCCGACCCAGCACTGAAGTGTCGGCTCTGCTCCGAACCGGCCGAGCCTGCCATGCGCTTGGCTGGCGCCGGCTTCGAGTGTGAGTCGCAGCACAGCCTCTGCAAATCCTGTGCCCTTCAGCAACACCCCGCCAGAGGGGCCGTGAAGTGCCCCGCATGCCAGTGCTCGGGCAGGGGCTATGTTGCGAACCCCCAGGTGGATGCACGTTTGGGTGCCATGCACGTGGAGTGCCACTGCGGAGCGCGTGTGGCCCTGGCGAAGGCGCGGTGCCACCTGCAGTTGCACGCCAACGCCGACGAGGTCGAGAAGACCAGCAAAGATTTGGAGGCTTTGCAGCAGGAGCTCGACACCGCCTCCCAGCAGACCGAGGCCCTTCGCGCAGCCTTGCTGGACCAGTCAGCAACGGCCAAGCGCATGTGGGAGGAGAGCGAGACCGCGGTTGCGGCTGCAGCCTCGCTGCAGCCACCCCTGAGGCGTGCCCGCGCCGATGCACCCCATGCTGCACAATCCGAAGTGTCTGGCTGATCCTCGAGGCCATCGACGTGGCCCCTGAGCATGGCGCATATGCAACGGAGTTGCATGCAGGACCATGTGATGTCAGTCAGCCAGGTGTCCTGGGATCTTGGGGCTCGCGTGTTGCGAGAAGCGTTGAAAGATGTTGAAAGTTTCAACCTTCACCTATGCCATTTCAGCATCAAGACTCGAAAGCTCCCAACGGCTGGCCAGCAATAGCAGCTTGAGGGCAGTGTGCAGGATTCAGCAGGACTGCATTGCAAGACTGAAAAGTTGGGAATTGCAGTCGGCTGGTGCGGCTTGTGCTCGGTCACTTCGAGGGTTGTACTATGTTGCACTGTGGCCTGCACAGACATTCTGCAGTTGCGGAGTGGTAGATGCCCCCGAAGGAGGAGGTTGCTGCATAGGAGACCTGCCTATCGGGATTTGCCTCCCCCGTGCCCATGCAGAAGCAACGCAGGAAAATCTGCATGCCAACTGCGCCATGGATACCACATGTTTTTGCTCGGTGGAAAATCTCGCAACCACACATCGTCTTAGCTGCCGGGCATTGCTAGTTGCAGACCATGGAGCCAGCAGCCATGGCACAGCCCATGTTGCCTCAGAACCTCGATGAGCTGGGTGACGTCCGTGGTGAGAAGGGCTGGACAGCACATCGCCTGCTTCCATCTTCGGTGCTATCAAAGGCATTCGAGGCCGACCCAGCACTGAAGTGTCGGCTCTGCTCCCAACCGGCCGAGCCTCCCATGCGCTTGGCTGGCGCCGGCTTCGAGTAGGACTTATACGATCACGTGCGACGTCTTTGTTGCATGAGGTTAGGGGTCTAGGTGCAGGGTTGATGGTTTGGGTTTAGGGCTTAGGCTCAATTGTTGGGTCTGTACCAATAGGCCAGCGGGCTTGGGAACATGCGTGCAGCAAGAGGTTTCAGCCGTGGATGCACACGGCTGTCTCGCAATAGTGCAGCATCTCATGAATTCTCACCTCTGCGGTGTGATCTTCATAGCTCGTACGTGGAAACTCTTCTGCTCACAGGATCTTATCGGTCTTATCCACAGCAACGATTTGTTAAGCACACTGAGCAACCAAAGGTGCCCGAGCTGGAGGACATCGGAGTTTCGACAATAGGTTTACTTTTCTGATTACTCAACATCAAGCTCAACTTGGCTCTGGCACTAAGACACTAAGAACTAACTGACTGCTGACCTGCCGCCAGTATTCTTAAGTCGCAATCCTGGGGACTTTAAGGCGGCACCTCCCTAAGGCCCTAAGGTGAGACCTACTCTTCCGAGAAGAATTTGCGAAGAAGCACTGTCGGCTTTTGATATCGTACTGCAGCTGATTCACGTCGTGGTATCCTACTAGTTGCTAGCAAACTGTAGTATCTTTGCTTGGCACTTCCCTCGATGCCATGTTGCATGTCAGCTTGTTTCGGCCAGATGCGCAGCCGGGGAGGCAGGACTTTAGCTTGCATGCACGCGCATTGCTCCTGTGCTATCGGACCGTTGTGAGACGACTGCAAGACGAGTCGTACTGGAGCAGAAGAACTTGCACCAACACACTCCGGAGATCTGTCCGCCCGTGCGCTCACAGGCTTGGCTTTCAGCCAACCCCTATGCTTCACCACATCTGCCCAGATGGGTTCAAGGGAAAAGCCAGAGGCCTTGGCCGCAGTCTTAGTTGGCATATGGGCGCATCGCCTGCACTAGCTATAGTTATGGGGTGAAAGTGGCGCTGCACTAGATTGTGCTAGTGCTGTAGGAGATGTGAGGAAGAAGAGTGGTATTATGATGTTACTACAGAAATTCATCTGGTGTCGTGAGTCGTGATAGCATGTCATCCCAGGAATATACATAGGCTGTCTAGAAAGTACGGTTTTCCCACTTTTCGTATCGTATCGAGGTCAGGCCACCGGCGCGATCGCTGTGAAGCAGCGAGCGCCCCGCAGGCAGCCGGGACATGAAAGCCGCACTGGTGCGGGCATAGCCCTGCGTGCCCCGGCTGACTGTTACGTATAGATTGTATGCATTTGTCGTGTAGACATGGTGATTTCTCTAAATTGCGGGGCCTTTTGGGGTCCTTCTCTGACAAGGCAGCCTTTCTTATTTAGGGTACCCATCACAGTATCACAATTTAGAGAACTGCGCTGAAAAGCAAAGGTGCTGCGCTTGCAGCAGCTGTTCAGCTTGTCATTGCAGAGAAGCCCAGGCAGCTTGAAATGTTCTAATTTGTGGCATTCTGCAGCAAGTTCGTTGCCCAATATCGATCAGCTTGGGGTTCTCCATCATTTTGCTCGGTCGGCGTTGTGATGTCCCAGTGTTCGTCCTCAGTCTTGTGGTCGGGGTCTCGGTCATTGGCCGGAGGCGATGTCCTCGGTCAGTTCGGTGTGGCAGTGGCTGTTCGGTCGAGTTCGGAGTCGACTTCGGAGTAGAAGGGGAGCATCCGCATAGATACTCCCAAGTTGTGTCATGGCCTGGAGGGTGGCGCAACAGATTGCCTCTGCACTGAAGCTCAAGAAGGCCTGACGTATTTGCCGACACGAACCTGCCACGGAGAATCTAAGCTTGAGGTGGGGAAACACTATGAGGGGAAGAACATGATTGTCACTTCCGCCTGCGGGCACCTGGTTCAATTCCAGGTCGACCGCAGATATGTGTCCATGTAGGAAAAAGGCGCAGCAAGGAGATGCAAGGAGCGAGGACACAGACCTAGAGAGCTTTGCAGGATCCTCCTTGGGGGGGGAAATTGCCACTGTCCCCGCCTTCAAAGCTCAAGGCACCTGCAAAAAAATCGGATGCCGACTGTCACTGTGACAAACTGATGAGCTAGGCAATAGAAGGCAAGGAAACGGATCTGAAAGAGTTTGGTGCTGAGTTTCGAGTGCTTTTTGCTTCCACTTGATAACTTCCGCCTGACTCACTTACTTAGGATTAGACAGCTTGCGTCTCGAGCTGACGTGCTCGTCAATGGGTACGGAGCTCGGATGTGAAAACCTGACGGTAAGCGTAGGACGACATTGTGCTGGCAGGTGCGATGCAGGACGTGAAGGCGAACTGATCTTCAGGCTGTCTTCCTTCCTTGTTTGCACTCTCCAGCGGGGACTTGAGCGTTGCAAGGCGTATCCGAGAATTCCTGAGATTGAAACAGAAACCCTTTCAGCGGCCAGCGCCTCATGCCTTGCAAAGCCAGCTTTGCAAATCTGTGTGTCTTGTTTTGACGCGTCCAGGCTATGGCTGCAGTCCCTGACTCCAGATGCCATTCGAAGTGCCATGGGGCAGTTGAAAGCAGGCGAGGGTCGCATTGCCATTGCTGTGTGGAGACATTCTTGCTATAGCTTTGGGGCTGGTGAACATGCCGACCATGCATGCAGCTTGCGGTGTGGTTGATCTAGTTCTGATGCTGCTTCTGAAGTTATACTCGATTGGGTATTTACCGTTCATCTCTTTTGAAAGGTGGTCCTGTTTCATTGCTGTGGTTTGCACGCTTTCTCAAATCGCAAGGTGCCGACTTTGACAATTTGGCAGCTGCTGCAGACTGTAGGCCAGATGCGGGCTCCCCTTCCCCTTCAGATTCCTGAAAATGCATCTATAGACACCGTACATCCAGCTTTTTGCTTTCACTCCCTCTGTGATCACCGGGGTCCGGGGTTCGTGGTTCATGCCCTCACTAGTGCGAGTTGGCTTATGCCAGCTGGTGACGCTCGTCATCTTAATAGAGTCCCTCCGAGTTTTTCCCGTCACAGCGGCAGAGGACCCGGTGTCGAATCCTTATAAGTTCGATCATTCAGCCATGCCGCGTCTGAATTCCTGTCTGAATCCCAGATCCTGAACAACGAAAAAGAGTAGTAGAGTTGAGGAGCTTGACTTTCTAGCTCCTCCCCAGAGAAAGCTCGTAACTTTCCCTGTTGGCCAGGGCATTGTGGGATTGGCTCATCGGGATCAACGGAACACGAGCCCTCAGACAAGGACCTGCTATCAAACCGTTCCAAGGTGGTTTTGTGCGGTTGACCTGATCCGTTGCCTTGTGGTGGCGCATCTGTCTCCTACCTGAACATGGGTCCATGCCTCTTAGGGTCTGGCCGTTTAGCCTTACGTAGCCACAGCTCAGTGCGTGTAGACCGTGCATGCTATAGTGCACATGCTTAGTGGAACGGCCCACTGCTTCAGCTCACCGTGAGGCTTGTGGCTTGCCAAAAAATGCAGCGTGGGACGGGTGATGACTCCAACGTTATCGCTTGTGGTGGACCGGGAGAAGGCTTTTGGACATTGCGCTGAAGTGAAGATGTGATTGCCTTGCTGCAGCAACGGACAGTCTGAGGCAATTGAAGACTTCCAGCCACAGCAGCACTGCCGTCCTGCCATTGCTCACATCGTGTCTCAGAAGCTTGCGCTGGCTCGCAAAATCTTGGTGGAGCAGCTCGTTGCCAGGTATCACGTGGCTCATGCAACCTTTCGCGCATCAGACGAGGCCAGGTGGATGCTGCACATGACAGGGTAAGTACTCGGGGCCGTCCTATAGGCTGTGCTGTGATGCGCTGCTTGGCAGGAGGACGCATCCGCCGAATATTCTGGGGAGTTCTCCACATTGTACCAGGCCACTTGTTGCCTGCTTGTTGGTGCAGGAGCAGGGCGCAGCGGCCAGGATGTCAAAAAGAAGAGGGTAGACCTGAAGGCAGAGCTGAAGAAGTGGAAGCCTGGGAAGGAGGGAAGAGTTGTGGAGGCAAGCCTTGCGGCATTCGGCTGATGTTGCGAGTGGCGATGGACAGTTGTATCTGTGTAGATGTTACAGTTGCGCAGGACTCTCGAAGCCACACGTTGGAGCACCCGAAACCCCTCTTCAACCTCGCAGATGTACAGCGCGAATGTTCAAGGCCTGGAGGGTTGACAAACGCCATCGCATTGGGGCAAAGTGTGCAGCCAAGACTGGTGGGGCTGCTAGAGCATTTAATGCAATGTGTCGCTCCACTTGCGTGAGCAACCTGTTCTGGTTTTGCCCTTTCTCAGCCTGTCTCAGCCATGGCCTAGGCCATCTCTCTTCTCTGCTGATGTCCTCGCATCCCAAATATACTGATGGAAAACGTCGGACTTCCAGCATCCATAGCGCTTCAACTAGTCGACTTTTCGATATGCCGCCCAAATGGCAGACGCACCGCCAGACCGAAAAGCGTGCTCACCTGTCTACTCCTGCCTACGTCGCGCATCCTGGGAACATTGGGAACCTAAGAAACCGCTGAGCCTAAAGGGTCAGCGGACACTATGAAAACCTACGCATGCAAAAGCTATGCCACTATACTAAACAGTCGTTTGAGGCTGACCTCATGCCAGCTTGAAACCGAGGTCCTAAGCCGACCCCGCACCTTTATTTCCGGATATGAGCCAAGGCCGCCCCGGCATTGAGTCGGGCGCACGCTCCCCTGTTCGCTCTGGGGGGCTGGGGGGGGTGGAGCTCCAAATGGCCAAAGACCTAACTCACGGTCACTGTCGCTGAACTTGCGTGGAGGTTCCTGAGGTAGTTCGTTCTCACTCGTATCTTCAGACCAAGATCCTCGCTCGCTTTTGCCAGTGTGAGAGTTGAACTCACAGTCTGGCAGTCTTCGAGAAGCAATCCAGTGTTGTTGCCAAGGTGTGTGGCTTGCATGTGAGACAGGGTTTCAGTTCCAGTGTGACAAATCACCGTGGGGGTCCCGTCCCACATGCTTGTTGAGAGGCTCTACGGAATGACACCTGCGAGCACCCTGAAGCATGCCGGGGGCCAGGCATACAGGTTCTGCTGTGGTACATGCATGCACACGTGACACTTGCACGCACATATACACAGACATATATACATATCTACATATATACAGATATACATAAATACATATATGTATACTTTGTGAAAGAACCTATGCTGGTGTTTTAGTTGTTTACGTCTATATCAGTGGAGTCTATGGTAAGTTAGACTGGCCTTTACTGGTCTTTACTGGGCTCCGAACCCTCAACCTAATGGCCGAAACCCTTGTGGGTCCAGTCGTGCACATGTCTTTGTGGCTTTGTGTTAGACCCGGTCTCTTGCGCTCCTATCGGCAGAGAATTTGCTGTCTTCTCTGTCGCCTTCCCAAGCAGGGTCACAGGAACTCTAGCAGTGTTCAGAGCTTCGCGTTGCCCTACGTGCCTTATAGATGGGGTTAATTGTCGAGGGTGTAGGCTTTTTCCTTAATTCCTTGCAATTTGAGCCAGCAGTTCGGAGTAGCAAGACCCGCCAGGATGGCATGGCAGAGCGAGAGAGAGAGAGAGAGAGAGAGAGAGAGAGAGAGAGGGAAGTGGGGAAGTGAAGCTGAGTGGGGATGAGATGGGACGAGATGGGGATGTTGGGGATGGTGTTATGTATGGCATTGCTTCGGGGAGGTCGGTGACTTGAGCCCATCCACACAATACCCACACTGAAACACAGGGTCACAGTGGAGGACACTCTAATATGAAGCAACTCCAGCCCTGTGTTGGCCGGAAAAAAACCACCGACTGGATCACTGGAGCACGTTTTTCGGGACGACCCCTTCGGGGGTTACGTGCTGTGGAAGGAAGGAAGAGAGAGAGAGAGAGAGAGAGAGAGAGAGAGAGAGGGAGAGAGAGAGAGAGAGTTCGGAGTTCTTCACAACTTAGGGTCCCCACTTCTTGGAACATCCAGCAAGGTCCAAAAGCTGTACGAAGATGAACTGACCACCTACCCGTTCGGGCCTTGGAACCAGTAGCAATAAAGGCAGCAGTAGCAGTAGTAGCAGCAGCAGCAGCAGTAACAGCAGGAGCAGGAGCAGGAGGAGGAGGAGGAGTAGGAGTAGGAGTAAGTAGGAGTAGGAGTAGGAGTAGAAGTAGGTAGTAGTCGTGGTAGTAGTGGTAGTAGTAGTAGTAGTAGTAGTAGTAGTAGTAGTAGTCGGAGGAGGAGGAGGAGGGGGTGGAGGAGGAGTAGTCGGAGCAGTAGGAGTAGTAGGAGTAGAAGGAGTAGAAGGGGTAGGAGGTAAGAGGTAGAATACTAGCAGCAGTAATAGTAGGAGCAGTGCAGCTGACGTCTTTGTGCGTAGCTGATGCTGGACATGTCACTGGGAAGCCGAGGCGGACGGACTCGCGGTATGTGCCGAACGACCACGAGCTCCTGATCGAGAAGATGCTCAAAGATGCTGCCCGTAAGGGTACAAGCCAAGGAGACTCGACTTCGGCTCAGTGGGTGATTCTTCCGACTTGTGAAGCGCATGGCTCGAGAGGTGAGATCACTCCGGAGATATTGAAGGCGGCCGCAGAGCGTGTGTGCGCCTTGCAACACACTGCGGCACAGTGCAGGTACAGGTTGTGCAGTTCGGCCACGTGCTTTGCTAAGGTTCGCAAAGTTCGGGCACGGGTTTTTGATGACAAGAAAGTCACGGACCACTATGCCATAATTCCGACTTCTCAAGGGCTGGACCAGGCACACAGCGGCGCTATTTTTGTCGATAGTTGGGCCACTTGTTTGAAAGCAGGCGCTGACATCCAAGAGCCACGACAAGGCATGCTAGCTTGTGTTATATTGACATTACTGGTTGCTCATGCGCTCAGAGACACGTAGCAGCAGACACAAGTTCAAGCAAGTGTGATTTTGCAAGAGCTCATTTTCACAGAGTTGTAGCAGACTCAACATCAAGTTGCTTACGCATGCCGTGTGTACCATGTGAAAGCCTGTCCAATAGGTGCTGAAGATGATCGTTCGCCACTTTCTCGAGGTGTTTCTACCTCCAGCATCTTGTCAGTGTTGATTCATATGCTCGCAAGGAGTCTGCCAAGACGTGGCAGTTGCGTTTGCCGTCTTCTTGGGCTTGTCGTTTAGCCATTGCAGCTCCATACATGTTTGAAGTTTGAAGCAGGTTGGGAAGGGGGCATGGTAGAAGAGCAGAAACCAGCGATTTTGGCTGAGAGGAAAGTTCCGTCCCAGTTGGCCAAGTGTAAACGGACGTTGAACTTGCGTTCAACTGAGGCAAAGCACGCTGTGATGAGCAGAGCCACGCAGGCCGGATTCTCCAATCTGCATCGGCAATTCAGAGTGGAACCTGCTGACCAACTCCGAGTGCAGATGAGTGCAGACTTGGGATGTTCCCCCTTATACTAGCAGTCCTTAATAGGGATTCTAATGGGGGGTACTATCATCCCCCGTTGAGGACTTGTTAGTATAAGGGGGAGCATCCTAAGTGCGGACAACTGCTTTTTGCTGCCCCTGCAGATGGGCGATTACATCTTCAAGACACATGATCGCGTCCTCGTGGATGCAGGCTACCCTGGCTTTGTGGGTTGTTGAACCACGAAGGCTAGCCGGCTGGAGCTCGTGGAGTTTTGTTTACTGTTTGCAGCCTTCTTGCGGCGGGGCAACAGTCGACTTGAGGTGTACCTCATCACGTTGGGGGGGGGCGGGTGTACGTTGTTGATTAGGTGGGGTGGGCCCCGTGACCTGAGGAGACCACCCCACCTTTGGGGCTGCAGATTTCGCTTCTACACCGAGTTACCGACATCCTCAGCACTTTTCGTCGGCAGCAGTTCCGCTGTACGCTTTCATACGCCCCGGTCCTACACCCGGCATAGAACCCTAGAAGACGCGAAGAAAGAACCAAACATCAAAACGACTCAAATCCTAAACCCCTCTGCCACCCTCTACACTGTACACCTTCCGGGTCCTAAACTTTAGATCCTGCTCGAGGCTTCCTGCTGCTGCAAGGAAGAAAGCCGGGCCGCCAGGGCCTGGCAAGGCCCTTGCCCAAGGCTTGGCTTAGACGCGGTTTTTTTTTTTTGTGGGGGGGGGGGGGGGGGAAGGGGGGGGGGGGGAGGGGGGGGGGGGTAGGGGGAGGGTGGGGGCGTGGGGGAGGGGGGGGGGGGGGGTGAGTGTGGGTGAGGGGGGGAGTGACGGGGGGGGTGAGGGGGTAGCAACATGCAAAAGAAACAAATCAATCGATCTCCGCGTGATCATGTATGAATTGTATGTATGTGTATGTGTGCGGCATCTAGCAGTATGGTACATGCAGGAAACTTCTTCTGATTCACCTTCTAGTAGTATTGCGCCTGGCATTTTGAGTATGTCTGGACATGCATGTGGCCAGGGCACAAGCGTTGTCTTGGTGAAAGCTCCAAAAGTGGTCGACAAGGACAGCATGAGAACCGAGTCTGGTTTCAGGTGATTTTTTCTGATCCTCTCTGCTTGTGCGCAGGAGACTCAGCCTCCACAGCGCTACACGCAGGCGAAATGCACAGTCTTTGTAGGCATGGCCGCGACTCGTCATATGCAGGCAAGCCTCCTCACAGCCATGGAGACTTGCAGCAAAGCTGCTGCAGCCTCAGATGTCTCTAGGCCACAGCACGATCTGAAGGGCTTATCCTACATAGCAGGTGGCGGATGGCCAGCTCAAGCAGGCACTCACGGCAGGCTCCCGTTTGCACGCAGGTGTTGTTTGTTCTTCAGCACAGACTTGTAGGACCTGCCGAAGGCATAGGTACCTCAGCGACGCGCGCTGCCATCATCGAGAAGCTGATCTGGCAGAAGTGGATTGTGCCGGTGCTTAGCTTCCAGGTGTGCGTCACGTGGGCTTGATAATCCTATGGGCGACTAAGACACATGCTTCGGCCGCCGCGTCCACCGGAAAGATCGAAAAAGGTGCCCTTATGGCCAGCAATCAGGACACCGTGACACTGTCATGAAATGTCCAATGACACGCTTTGGTTTGCAGGAAGGGTGTGCTTGGCAAGGGCATTTCAGCCCGGAAGGCAGTGAAGTTCATCGCAGATCTCCGTGGATTGCTGAAGATGCCGGAATTGTCCACTGTGGAGCTGACAGGCGAGCAGAGCAGGTTATGAAGTTAGGTGAAGCCATCTGATGTCGTGGCATCACACATTCTAGTATCTCTTCGCCTCCAGGCGAGTGGGAGCTTCGACTCAAACAAATACAGGACCGTTGGGAGATTGCTTCGTGCCCTTTATTGCATGAGCAGCCTTAGTGTGAGGACGGTCTCGCGAAACCGGGGCCAGCGAACAAGGAGATCTATGCTGCCGTGGTTCACTGGCTACGCAGAGGGGTGGTTGGTCCTTGCCACTGTGAGATGCCAAGTCGCCAAGGAACGGATTGTGGCGAGTGCTTGCTCGCGACGTGCTAAGGCCTGCAGAGTACGAGAGTAAACTGGCAACGGTTGTCTCTTGCCGCGATTAAGGCCTCGTGAGACCTTTGACTTTGAGAAAGACGAAGCGAAGCGCTTGGCAGACGACAGACGACACGGTTCATCCGAGACATCATCCCAGACATCATCTCCCATAGCATCTCCCAGCTGCAACCCATGCCCTACCCCGCGCTTTAAAACATAATATCACGCGCGCATACCTCACGCCATCACACATCCAATACGACATCCATCCTTACAACAACGATCAACGATAATGACAACCTTCTCGAAGAGCACCTCCGCTGAAAAAACCTTCGCCACGCCTTCGGGAAACAGACTGATAACACACAGCTCCAGCTTGACATGCCAGGCGAAAGTCCTCTGTGTAAAGAAGACCCTGCCGAAGAAGAAGGCTACCTACTGTGCATGCACTAGGGCTCGTTGTGCATGCAAAAGGGCCGTCCACTTCAGCAATCTGACTTGCAGAACGGCCTGCACAATTCGGGGGATGCTGCCCGCACCCTGCGAGGCCACGACTCCTGATCTTGCAACAAGACGAATCAAGGCGGCTTCATTGCATTGGCTGAGCCGCCGAGCCTACTTGAGGAGAAGGTTTTCGGTTATTTGGTCCCCCAGCCCTGTACAGTACCAGAGCAGGCAAACTGGCCTGGCAGTGTACCGATGAGACTGCAATCTGCTTCATGGATCTTGAACCTAACTTCCATTTGTTTTGCATAAGTTTGCCTGGGTCACACCACTTTATCATTGCGCTTCAGCAGGCATCGGGGACCTCACAAAGCAAGGCCAAGAAGGGCAAGGTGCTTTCTGCGTTGTGTGTTTCCTGCTGCTGAGTGCAGAGTGCTTCCATCCTATCATCCTATCTGCCTTCGTAGACATGCATCTGCGCTTCCGGGCACCGAAGCTCATCCTTTGCAGGCCCTTGTCAACGCTTGATTGCCGAGAGCAGAGGCTGCAAGGCAGAGGCTGCAAGGAGGCGGCTCATAAGCTGCGACGACTTTTTTGGCGTTGGGAAAAGCTCAACCGTAGAAGCTGCAATCCCTGGAGTGCAAGCAGAGCATTGGAGTAGGCACGGTAGATGACTCCTTTTTGTTGTTAAAGGCTCCCAGTCTGCCAAAGAAGCCACTATTGTATGCTGCACTTCAGATGCTAATGAACGCGTGTCTGGATGGCCAAAGGAGCTTGTCCCGTTTCTGCTTGGCAAAGCTCGAGATTGAGCTCTCTCTTGTACCAGGTTCTTGGCAAATGCGCATGCTGCAGCTCAAAAAAAGGCGCTCTAGAGTATATGATAATAAACTTAGCAACAATCGTTGGCTCAATGCCGAGGAATGGTCCTACATAGTCTATATACACCCAAGTCAGAACCAGAACAACATCGCCAGGCTTGATTCCCACCTCCTAGAAGAGGAAGATGAATTACCATCTAAACAGAATGACCTAAAAAACCTGGGCCTTCAGGGTGCTGCACCTTGTTGCAGCACCTATCACACGGGCTGTGCCCCAAAAGCAAAGCACCATAAAGGCCATCACTTCCCAAAATCATCCTGATGCAGATCGAAAAGAGCCTGGAACATCGGGACTATCAACATGAGCTTCCGGGGTCCAAAGCTTCATCTGACCTCCACAAGCGTGTGTAAATTTCCAAGCACAGGGTGCCCAGAACACAACTCAACAAAGCTGCCTCGCCGACGAAGTACAGCCACCGATTGCGCAAGCCTTCCTTCAAGTCAGGCATCGAGCAAGTCCACGCGCTGGAGGGACCCAAGGCGGGGCAGAGGAAAGGTAAGATCAGAATCATTCCTCGATGATAGTTCAGTTCTGGGGTTGGGTGTATGCTTTGTTTGGGGAGGCGTAACTTGACACCACCTCAGAAGGAAGCTTTGGGATGTTTGTCCTGGCATTGTTGGGCTGCCTTTTGAGTTTTTAGCACTTTGCTAACACTGAAACAGCAAGGAGCTGATTCTTCGCCTTTGCGCGCTTGAGCAAACCATGTAGGCCCCGGGCCCATTTTTTGAGAGTCTTGAAAGCGCGCAGCTAGCCGCCAGCAAGTTTTAAAACCTACAGCCTGTCTAACCCTGAGCCGAGCAAGACAACTCTCACAGCACCCCCAAGACCTCTCGCGTTCCAAGGGCTCTCCGCGATCGTTCCAAGAGCATAACTTTCGGTCGGCTTATGGCTTTATAGGGTTTGTATCAGGGTTTTTAGTGTACAATAGGCTTTTATCTCCATATAGGGTTGAGGGTTTAGGGCCTAAGGACGGAAGAGTCGGTGCACCAGAACTGCACGATACTGGACTGGGCGACCCAACACAAAGCTAGCTCTTGGAGTGATTGGCAGCACCCGACGAGTCGAGCTTGCATAGATTTGTAGAGCTTGTTGCCTTTAGCATTTCTAGCAGCTGTGGCATAGTTTTGCTCTTGGGGCCCTTATAAGTCGTGTGGCCGTGGGGTGCCAGCGATGCATATGATTTGTTGTTGGGGATGGGCCGCAACCTGTCCTGCAACTCGACACATAAGTGGAATCTCTAAGTCTATTTTTTCTCAAAGCAGCTTCTGTCGGCTGTTTCCATGGTTCCCCTTCACTACACCCATGACGTTGAGATTCACAAGAATTTCAAAGAGCCAGGCTTGGACACGCTTGGCAAGCAGCACCAGAAGGTGGGCCGTTGCTGACATGTTGGCGCTTGCACTATTTGCAATTCAAATGCCCAATGTGTAAGCAAATAAATCTTTCTCCTTCTGTTCGTGTCGTTCCTTGTGAAAGTGCTTCTCGTGTGACACTCCTCTATCTTGTTGGTGCATCGCCTCATGCTGTGCCGCCTCTGCAAAGGTCCCAGCGAACCTGCGAGCGTGATGTGCGAGTCGTCCACTCAGGAGCATCTACTGCAGGATGCTCATCGTGAACTCTGGCAGTTGCCTCAGAGGATTCATCTGAAGGGATCTTGAGGGAAGGTTGATGGCTGTCCCAGCGGCCTTCTGAAGACTTCCTTTGTGCAATCTTCGTCGGTCCGACTCCGACACCCACGAAAAGCAGAACATCGAAAAGCGGTGTGCAAGGCCACACGGTAGCGTCGGAACAAAACGCTTGACATCCAGCCCCTGAGTCCTGGCACCGGTCAAATGAACGTCGAGATGTTCAAAACTTTGGAAAGCCTGACCCTGACAGCCATCCCGCGACCTGCGAAGACAGAGAGAGAGAGAGAGAGAGAGAGAGACAAACACACACAGAGAGTGCGAGAGAGAGGGGTCGGCGATTACGGAGCACTAGTATAAGGCGCATGTCAGGAGCATACGTGTTGTATGTCAGGACAAGGGTTTTACCGAAGGACCTTCAACAACTCAGACCTCTTGCCCCCCTATTGTTGTCGCATTTCCCTGCCAAGAAATAGCTTGTACGTGGGGTTCTTGCTGGTTGTGGCACGCCTTGACCTTTTGCATGTCCCTTTTCTCAGAGGCGCCGTTTGGGGTCAGTTGTTTTCCCCTCACTTCCCCTTGCTTGTGCCCGTACGTTCGCGTCGTGGAGCCACCGGCCGCAGCACAGCACAAGCTGCAGAATCTGGAGGAGCTGGGTGACGTCCGCGGTGAGATGCGCTGGAAGGCACAGTGCCTCCTTCCATCGGTAGAGCTGACAGAGTTGAAGGCATGCGAGGCCAACCAACCACTTTTCTGTCGCAGTTGCTCCCAGTTGGCCGAGCCTGCCATGCGCTTGGGCGGCGCCGGCTTCGCATGCCAGTCGGTGCATAGCCTCTGCAAATCCTGTGCCCTCCAACAGTGCCGGACCAACGGGAGGGTGCAGTGCCCCGTGTGCCGGGTGTCAGGCACGGGCTACGTCGCGAACCTTCAGGTGGACGCGCGTTTGGGGGCCATGCTCGTGGAGTGCCACTGCGGCGCGCGCGTGGCGCTGGCCAAGGCGCAGTGCCACCTGCAGTTGCACGCCAAGGCCGAAGAGTTCCAGCGCAAGAAGAGGGACTTGGAGGCCATGCAACAGGAGCTTGTCACGACGTGCCAGCAGCGGGACGTCCTTCGTGCGCCATTGCTCGAGCAGTCCTCGACGGCCAATCGCATGCGGCAAGCGAGGCGGCGGTTCTGGCCTCGTTGTCGGAGCCAGATGCCTTCCAAGTTGTGCCAGATGACGTGGGTGGCGGTGGAGGATGTGGAGGTCATGAACACGAACCTGAAGCATGACGCCGAGGTGTTTAGGGATGTCACGGAGCTAATGCAATGGAGCAGGTTGCGTTCAGAAGGTCCTGTCATAGACTGCAGCTCCAGCATCAAGACTCCAGCATTGGCTTCTGTAGGACGCAGCAAGACTCAACGGCGAACGCAGCGGACTTTTACTGTTCATGGCGGCGGCAGTGTTTGTAGGAGATCGGTCAATTCACTGCAATAGCCAGCACAGCACAGACTCTCAAATTTAAAATTTAAGTACAGTCAGGCCAACCGCAAGTGTAAGCAGGCGCGAGCTTGTGGCCACGTCAACCTCGATGCCCCAGCAGAGTCTTCAACCCAGTCTGAACGAGAAAGACACTAGGCTGGTAGTCTATACAAGTACAAGCACTTGGACTTGTCGGTCAGGCTTCTGTGCTGCAACTGCCGGTGTTTGAAGTTCCGGACACCTAGAGCGCGCTTCAATTCGCAGCTTTTGGGCCAGTCGAACAACTCGAAATGAATTTACGGCTTTTTGAAGATGCCGTTCGCCTCGGAACGTTGCAGCTTACAGCATCGGGACTGGCGAACACTTCGAACTGCTGCAAGGCACCTTTTGTGCCGAACACTAGGGAATTCCTATTTCAGGCACTGGACGAATGAACAGAACACACAAAGCCCAACCGAACAAAGTACACAACGCATCGGTGACTGACGTTTATGCAATGCGTCGCGTGCTGTTTTGCCTTCTCCTGCCTTCATGCCTATAAACGCTACACGAGCCTGTATGTCGCGGGAACTTTCTGTTTCTTAAGAAAACCGTCCCGCGACCTCTGGCTCGGCAGGAAACACGGCCATAAGTCTACAAGTGAGAAGTGAGGGTTGTTCGAATTTATGGGATCTGTTTAAAGGCCACTGTAGGAGAAATATGTGTATTATTCAAATAAGGCCCTCAAGAGTGATACTGATCAGCCCGCAAGTCTAGGTCAGGCTACTCTCATTTAGGAAGTCGGTCTGGTAAGTGAGGTCAGCCATGGCCCGTACGCCTGTCCGCCTCGATGTTCCAACAGAGTCTTCAACCCAGTCTGAACAACAGGCGTCTGGAGAACCCACATGACCCGGTGCACCACTGTCGGAATCCTAGGCCCACACGTGGTGCCGGCAACGGTCAGAACCGGGGAAGCCCCTGCGAAGTGCCGCTGATCGGCGCGTGAGAGGAGCGCCGACCTTTCCTGGCTTGAAGCTTTGGTTGTGCAGTTGCGTGGAAAGAGGGAGGGGCTTCGGGTTTTTTGGGTTTTGCCATTCAAGAGCTTTGACATCGTTTTTGTCCCATAGTTGGGATTCCCTGCTGGCTTGCCGGGCCTTGAGGCATCTTGAAGGGATGTAGCAGGACAGCTGAATGACATGCTTGTAGGATCTTCTGTTTATGACTGCAGGGAAGGTTTGCTAGGCCTGGGCCGAGTCCTGTCACTGCAAAAATAAGCCATGAATACAGTAGCTCCCTGATCCCTGTCATGATCCATGATCCGTGATGTAGGAATGTTCCTACAGGCATCCAGCACGGTCCTGCTTGTGGATGTAGATGCGTTCATTCTCGCTGCTGCTTGTTGCGGCAGGATCCCGTCCTGATATGATGCTCCAGAGATTTCCACTCGCACTCGGACTGGTGCAAAGCATCCTCAGATGCAGGTGGGGTCAGGCATGTCTTCAAGGCGCGGAGGCTAGCGCTTCGGGTTAATACACCGTTGTTTCGAAGCGGCGGCAGACAGCTTATAGAACCAACACAGTGGGACACGACGCGAACATGTTGGGGTCATGTGCTAAGGCATGCCGCGCTGCAAAATAACAATGCCCAATATGCCCTTTTGGGCGACAGCCTTCTACGAAAGACTGAGGAGTTTTAACCAGATCGAGTAGAATAAGCCATTTTTCAAGCATGTGCCGGCCCCTACACGCAGCAATGATTGCAAGGACTTAAGTGCTGTTTGCCAGCTGCGCTGCCGCCCACGGGTTGTTGCGCCAGCGTCATAACTCCTCTACCCTGCAGGATCACCGGCCAGTGTAGCAGAACTGCCGGGATCCTGACGCAAGTCACTTGGGACTGCGCCATGAGCACATTTTCTAGACTGCTTGCGGCAACATCTTGGCTGTACACACAACCAACGTGTCGCACCATCCACCCACTCGAGTGGTGAAGCAAGCTGGCGAAGCCATGAGAACACAGAGTGTTGTGCAACCTGGTCATAGAAATAGAGCTCAGAACCTAGGAGCTCGCCAACATTTGATGTCTTGAGCTCGATGGGACGCCTTGCACGTATGCGAGCTCGTGTCTGGAAATTCCAGATACACCCATCGCAGATAGGCTGCCCGACAGCAAGACCTCTGGCGTATCGACACTACGTACTTGCAGTGTAGGGCTTTTTCAGAAAATGCACATGCATTTCTTCCCAAGTTCTTAGCTCAACTTCTACGACTCATGGGCGGTTGAGAAAATTCCCCGAGATGGCCGAAAAGTCAGCAACATCCGCGACAGTCTGAGACGCACAGCGCACGCCACCAAGCAGTTGTCTCAAACATCAAATCTCACTTCCATGGACTTTCGACGGGCTTGCACGTTCTGATCACCGCGCCAACGGCAAGAAAGCAAGGTGGTCCATTGCCTGGACCTGCAGGGAGCTCCTGAAGCTGTTACATGATGTCACTTCATGCTCGCTTGTGACTAACAGTAGTCAGATGTCAGACCCGGCGGTCCGTGGACACACGATGCTCACCCTACGTGTATGGTTGCGGCGTCCCAGCTGTTCGGTTTCCTTGCCTTTCCTTTTGTCCGGATTACACGCCTTGCTGTCAGCACTCTCATGAGTTGAAGTCGACGCCGGCGATCAATCCGAATGAGCACTCCCGGCGCGGCGCCACTATGCTAAGTGCAAGTCAATTCAGTGCTGCATCATGAGCGCCTGATCAGCTAGTGTTTAGCAGCCTGCATGCGGGACAGCGCGAGGGCCTTGAACCCCACGCACCCTAAGCTGGCCTAAGCCCCAACACTTTAGACCCTCAGGCCTTCAAGCCCTCGGGCTCGGGCTGTGTCATTTGAAGGCTCATGCGCTGCCCTGTCAACATGCCGTGCACGTGCTCGGACTCTTGTTGCAATGTGGCGGGAGTCGCGGTGCACTCTCATTGCGCTGGGCCAACCTCCAGAACTCGCAAAAAGTTCTCAGTTGGCCGCAGGCATTGACGGCAATGCACACCTCCGTGAGCACCAGTGACTCAGGTGGATCAGCTGCACCAGCTTTACACCGACTGAGGGAGGGGAGTTCCCCAACGGCCGACTCTCAGCTCATTCCCTTGCGGGCGTGGAGTCAGGGGTGTCCTCTGGCGCACAGGTCTCCTGGTGCCGCACCAGTGTGTTGCTACAACCGTGTCAGGATTCGGGTTATGTCCCACAAGAAGTTATTTGTTTGCGATGCTCATGTAATCAAATTTGTAGCGGTGCTGTAGCGGTTCTGTGCTGCCCTCAGAAGTAAGTGCGCCTTGGAGGCAGGATATCCCGTAGCAGCTTAAAAGCTGCATGGATTCAGATGCCTCAAAACGGGATCCGTGACAGCCATCGTTGGGCAACGCGGTGGCAGAAATCCACATGCTGGATCGCGTTATCCGTCTCTCTCCCCAGATGTTGGCCTCGTCCTGGTCAGCGCTGTAGATTCTGGTAGCTTGGATCATGTTGACATCGTACACTTTCTGGAGGCAGAGCTTAGTCAGGGCCTGGACTCCAGTTTAGTGAGCCGTGTTCGCTGACGGCAGCTTGACTCTGAGCAAGTCGACGCATTGCTATCTTGTCAGTGGGCGAAGTGGATCGACTTGATCGGTAGGCTCGTTTCTAGAAGCGCAGGATCCCGAACTAAAGCGGTAAATACATTGGCTCCTTTCCAGTAGGTGCAAGTCACCAAAATCGACACCCGGGGTAGATGGCGCTTCGCCAAGCTAGCGGTTTAGCCATGGCTATGTCACAAGGTGCCACATTAGGTCCAGGTCTCCTGGTGCTGCACCAGTGTATTGCTACAGCCGTGTCGGGTTTCCGGGTTATGTCCCAGAAGAAGTTTGTTTGCGATGCCCATGTAATCAAATTTGTAGCGGTGCTGAAGCGGTTTTGTGCTGCCCTCAGAAGTAAGTGCGCCTTGGAGGCAGGATATCCCGTAGCAGCTTAAAAGCTGCATGGATTCAGATGCCTCAAAACGGGATCCGTGACAGCCATCGTTGGACAACGCGGTGGCAGAAATCCACATGCTGGATCGCGTTATCCGTCTCTCTCCCCAGATGTTGGCCTCGTCCTGGTCAGCGCTGTAGATTCTGTTAGCTTGGATCATGTTGACATCGTACACTTTCTGGAGGCAGAGCTTAGTCAGGGCCTGGACTCCAGTTTAGTGAGCCTGTGTTCGCTGACGGCAACTTGACTCTGAGCAAGTCGACGCATTGCTATCTTGTCAGTGGGCGAAGTGGATCGACTTGATCGGTAGGCTCGTTTCTAGAAGCGCAGGATCCCGAACTAAAGCGGTAAATACATTGGCTCCTTTCCAGTAGGTGCAAGTCACCAAAATCGACACCCGGGGTAGATTGCGCTTCGCCAAGCTAGCGGTTTAGCCACGGCTACGTCACGAGGTGCCAAATTAGGTCCAGGTCTCCTGGTGCCGCACCAGTGTATTGCTACAGCCGTGTCGGGTTTCCGGGTTATGTCCCAGAAGAAGTTTGTTTGCGATGCCCATGTAATTAAATTTGTAGCGGTGCTGTAGCGGTTTTCTGCTGCCCTCAGAAGTAAGTGCGCCTTGGAGGCAGGATATCCCGTAGCAGCTTAAAAGCTGCATGGATTCAGATGCCTCAAAACGGGATCCGTGACAGCCATCGTTGGACAACGCGGGCCTTCAACCCCAGTCTGGCAGACCTCCACATGCTGGATCGCATTGTCCGTCTCTCTCCCCAGATGTTGGCCTCGTCCTGGTCAGCGCCGTAGATTCTGGTAGCTTGGATCATGTTGACATCGTACACTTTCTGGAGGCAGAGCTTAGTCAGGACCTCGACTCCAGTTTAGTGAGCCTGGTTCGCTGACGGCAACTTGACTCTGAGCAAGTCGATGCATTGCTATCATGTCAGTGGGCGAAGTGGATCGACTTGATCGGTAGGCTCCTTTCCAGCAGGTGCAAGTCACCAAAATCGACACCCAGGGTAGCTTGCACGTCGCCAAGCTAGCGGTCTAGCCACGGCTACGTCACAAGGTGCCAAATTACAAACAGGCATTGTCAAATTGATGTCCGTTTCTAGCATTTTTGCTTCTTCTTGCATCTTTCAATAAGGCAATATGGTGCTTTCGCTTCTTTTAATTTAAGGCCGTCCATCCAGCATTAAGCCCAAATACGGCACGCAGGCACACGAAGCAATCGATGTCGACAGCGACGGCGCGGTCTGTGAGACGACGCCGGAGCTGCGGCGTCTCGTAGCCATGACAGCTCCCAGTCACAGGGACGTTAGGCATTGGCAGCTCCAGTTTCCATCCCCCCTAGTCCCAACACACTGGGGGATCCGAGGCCAGGCCTTTGCCAAAGGCCCAACAAGGGGCCTTAAGACGTCACCTCTCAACAAGATCAAGATGCCCCCAAGACGAGAGACAAGAGCAGGTTCCTCGCTCCTGTCGAATTTGACAAATTTGACGGTCAGAGGGTCTGAGCACGTAGAGAAGACGTAGGGGGCTCGTGCACAAAGGCCTCTGAGTGACGAGCGCGTTCCTGTCCAGAACCTCTGCTTGGGAGTCTGATGTGGCCATCTGGTCTTCCACTTTTGCAAAGAGCAGCCCCAGCCGAAAGGCTGGTCTCCGAAGCCGTATGAATCTCAGTCTTTTCCCACATGTCTATCTGTCGAGGGAGCTCACGCATGCAAGTAGTTTTCGGTCCTTGGCCGGACTTCAATGAATCCTATGAATATGCAGGAAGCCTGTGAACAAAGATAAAAGACAAAAAGGCATGAACTCTTCGTGTTCTTCCTCCAAATGCAAGATGAAGAGTGAAGAACTAGGAAAAGGACCATTCATGAGCTATCTTTGGTACGTCCATAAACTCATTCTTTTAGTGAATATGCCGCTCGCTTCTTATATCCCGGGAGTGTTGAAAGTCTATCAAATTGTAGATTATGAACGGGCTATTTCTCTTCGCTGCGCTCCCTTCATTATCATCGTGGCCCCTTTGAGACAAGGCGTTCGCTATCTGTTTAAGACCAGGCTGTTGCCGGGCTTGCTCCGAGGCTCGCGACGGCGGTTATCTGTGGCACATGTTTGCGGAGCTGAATGCTTTGGAGTGCCCTCTGCCAGGGCTCATTCCCCCAGAGATGCCCAAGAACAGATACTCGTTGCCCTGGCATTGACATCCCTCTGGCGGGGCTCTTGATTCAACAGCAGCTTGCACACCATCGTCGCCACAAGAGCAGAAAGGGCGTGTTGTGCTTTTGTCAGAGCTGTGGGGCTTTAGGGGTGTCCGATGCATCCAAAACCTGATACCAGTTCAAGCCTCAAGCTTCGCCCTCAACGCCCTCCAGTCCTTAACCCCTGACCCCCTCGCTGTTGTCGAACAACTTGTCAGGCTCCCAGTGGGGGCAGGGGGACAGCTCTTTCGATGCTTGCCATGCGTTTAAAGCCACGCTTCAGCCTTACACGCAAGCAAGACACCGAGCACTCCAACTGCAGCTGACATCAACGCTTCTTGGTGTGGGGCCTACGGCACACATCGACGCTACCACCGTGGCGCCACCAGGGCGCCCAGCACACGCCCGACGCCATCATCGCTCAGCGTGGCAAAGAGCCACAAGGCCGCGGAACTGCGAAGACCCCGGGAGGTTTAGGGTTGAGGGTTTAGGGTTTAGGGTTTAGGGTTTAGGGTTCACTGCCTGATGCACATGCTTCTGAGGGTGCTGCGACATTGGTGTGTCTAATGCACTCCTCCAAATCACTCTCTAACCCTTATCTTCGACCTCGTATGCCAAGGAACCAAACGACCCCAAAATCGCTTTGTGCGATGCAATGTTGTGATGGAACTCAGGGTAACAACCTCAGATTTCACCATTGATTCACGTTCTTTTCACGCTGCCATTTGGGGGTGTGTGCCTCTTGCTGAGTTTTCGGGAAGTCGGGTGCGGCAACACATCGCTCCATTTGTTCACGATGTTCTCGCGCTTGTTTCATGCTCGTTTGCAGGCTTTTGTCACGAAAAGTTTACAACTTCAACAAAACGGGGCCTGACGGGCAAGCAGGCCAGGTGAAAACCATGTCGACCTTCAATCAGCAACTCAGATGCCTTTGCCAACGACCGCGTTTTCCCTTTGCAAGGGCGCATACGCACGCGCTTGCTGGCGCCAAGGGGTGCCTATGAGCACGTCTGCATGTATTACGTGTTGCACTCCCCTTGTGCTGTTTTGTCCTCGCACCGCCCTGAGAATGTGGAAGGCCTTGATTCGACGATTGGCCACAGTGGTCGTACCTTGCAAGTGAGCAAGGGTCAAGACTATGGTAGTTGCGGTTTTGTCTTGGTGGGACATTCGCATGCTGAAGTGTCAAAAGCCTTGTAAAATCTTGTAAAGATGTAAAGAGAACATTGAAAAGCGCCTCCCACTGAAAAGCGACGCCCCCATTGCACGACCTAGGCCCGACCTCTAGAGTCTTGACGGTCGCTCAAATGGTGGTTCGACCACGGCTGTTGTGGTCTTTGGAAGTACAGCCCAAATATCACCCGTCCCAGATAATGCCTAACAGGGGCCGGATACCCGGGGGTTCGCTATTTAAGAAGCCTAGCACCCCCCCTAATGCATAACACCCCCCCAAGCGCAACCCAACCTTCGACTGCAGGATTCATGTTCTGCTTCTCTGAAGCTTCGTTCCAGAAGCCAGAGCATGTTTTAATATGTCCTCGATGCCGGTACTGGGGCCATGCGCCAAGGCGTGCCGTCCGAACAAAAGCATAACAAAACCCGCATGCTCTTTGGCGAAGGCCTTTAAAGCTGGAGGAGACTCAGCTTGGAAGGGCTTGTAGTGGCGCGCCGAAAGCACGTGCCCTTCAGACCGGACACATTCGCCAATTGGTGTCGCAGCAGGTTGGATGTACAGAAGGAATGAAGGGTAATGCGTGCTTGCGCCGTCGTGGGTTGGGGCCTTCGGAGCCCTGGGAGGCCGGGTTCAGAGGTGCAGGTTGGCTACGAGGCCAGATTTGAAGGTTGAAGTTGCGGGTTGCTGAAATCTATTCATGGAAGCGATCGCCGCGAATCACATCCTTCCCTCCGCAGAATGCGCGACATTTAGAAGAACGTCCCCACCCACCTGCAGCCCAGCCCACAGGCACATGCAGTCACGCAAAGGCACATGCAGTCACGCAAAAAACTTGACGTTCCTGACTGCTTGCCTCGAACCTGCGTGCACTTGGGGTTTGACATTCAGTGTTGTGCCTTGTGTCACAGGGTGTGCCTTCTCATAGTGCCGCGTGCCAAGGCGGTGTTGTGCCTTTTCATACTTGTGCCTTAACACGCCTCCCACGTGTCCTGAACAGTGGACCCCAGGTCTGGGGTAGTGTTAGGCATTCCTGCGCTCAGAAAACCTGCCTAACATACCCCCCCCCCCCCCGCTAGTAGGTGTAGGAGGGGTGATGCCCAAATATTCTCCACAGCTCCCAAAACCATTCGTGAGGTACCCGCTATGCCACTCTTCTCGCGCTTTGGTTTCCTCCTGTATATTCGCTTGTGGGCAGGAACTTGCATCCCAGCCCCTCCACAGATCTGAGCCTGCAGAAAGTCGGGGCGGTTTGAGGTTTTTGTAGCCGTTGTGCAACACCCCCTACTAAGCACGGGGGGGAGTCCCATTCTGCCATGCACGAAAGTCGCGAAGAAGCTGTGCGAATCTCGCATGACGTGACACCGAGACAGTAAACGCATTCCTGCAGAGTCGCCGGCGGATTCTTGCGTCCTGGGGGCACAGTACCCTTATTGTAAGCATCTTCTTGTAGGGGGATCCCGCACCCGGCTCACCATGTCTGGCGTTGCCCCGAATGGTGTCGATACGGACGGCCCGGACGGCTGGCTGATGTCGCCAAGAACACGTCATGGACATTGCTAGAGACATGGACTGGTGCCGCACGGCAGCAGGTCCTGGGCTTCCAAAGGATGAGCGCTTGTGCATCACATGTGTGCCATTGCATCCAGCTGACGGTTGCAGGGTCGCTCCGAAGCTTGCTTCGGCACGCATCGGCGTGTGTACGTGCGACGGAGCCCGTCTAAGGCCGAAGCTGTTTTGGAGTGGCTCACGCCCGACACAATGGATTCCGCCTCGGGCCTGCACAGGCATGCCCCGCAGATTCGCTGCAACAAGGGTAACAAGAGATTCGCAGTTTGAATGCGCGCTTGGAAGGCGCACCAAGCAAGGCATGAGCTGAGTGAAGGGCTGGGAGGCTGAGGGCTTCAAGGTGGGCACGCGACCAGCTGGAAGCAATCTGCCCTGGACCGGAGGACCGCGGCCTAAGCTCTGGCATTCTGGCCGATTGTTTCCCGATGCCGTGGGCCTCCAGGGAGCAGAGCATTGGGCGCCAGCACCTGCCAAACCCCGTGCCCGCCTGCCCACCTGTCCTTTCCTCTCCAGCTCAGCGCTGCCATATACGGGGGGCAGGGGGGGGGTGCCCTCTCGCCGCACATCTTGGGGGGCCTCTCGCCGTGCCGGCTTTTTTTTTTTTTTTCTGTGGGTGCACTGCAAAAAGGTCAGCCGCCTAATATCTATATAGTGCCTTGTTTGCTCCTGCGTTTGCGCATCTCCCAGGTGCAGTGGCCCACAAAAGAGCTTAGCAGCCCAGAAGAGCCCAGAAGAGCCTTTCTTTGCGAGGATCAGTCTGCATGTAGCTGCGCTGCCGTAATGGCCCGTAGCTGCCGCAGCTGTCCCAGGCTTCAGGTTTTCCCACACTTCCTCTCAGCGATGAGCCCTGATGTGCTCCTGCCCCGAACTTAGGGTCCATTTCAGACCTTTGAATCGAGCTGAGGGCATGCTTCTTGAGGGGGTACTGTAATTGGCCCCATGCTTCCTGATCCGGGGGGAAAGGGGCTAGGGGCGTCGCGTCCCGTGATGCTGGCTGGCAGCTTGCATTCACTCATCTTTAATTCCAGGAGCCCCGGCTGAGAAAATCAAGTTGATGTCCGCCGGCCTACCCAAGAAAGCATTGGGCGGGGTGGACATCCAAAGCCTCACTTTGGATCACATGTTTTGCTTCTGTGTTGTCGTCGTGTCGCAGGCCATTAGCCGAGGCAGTGCCGAGGCTCGACAGAAAGCAAGCTGGCACTTTGCATCTACCCTTGGCCCTGGGTCCTTCTTTGCTGTTTTTGGTGACCTTCCGAAAATCTCCTGGACCATCCGAACATCCTGACTGAGGCAGCTTCGCAAGAAGGGATGTCGCAGCACTGCCACCCCAAATGCGAGACCATGAATGCCAGAATCATGCGGGTGCCTGTTTTCGACCACGATCAGATGCTCCTCGAATGGCTGTCAGTTGGGCAGCTCTGCACTCTCGTGAGAGAAGCAGCGGACATTAGATGAACAGCACATAAGTGACAGCTGCGCAAGGCCTTGAGGTCGAGGTGAAGGCGCAGGGGGCCCATTGCATCCAAGGCACCCAAAGCACCCAAATTGCCCAAAAGGCCAAGGAGAGCAGAGCCAGGGGCGCCGGGTCCGTGCTCACCATCCTCGCGCGATCTCGTGTGATTCTTGTCGGACAGCCCAGGGGCGCATCCGCTGCATGTCCCCTTGAGGCTTTAAGTGCAGCCACGCAACGTAAAGAGGCCCTCCTACTTTCTCTCTCCCTGGGCCTGGCCGCCGTGCTTGTGGACTCTGCCTTATGTGCGCACGCTTCCACTCTGTTGACTGCTCTGAGCTCGCCGGGCCCGCAGAGCTCGTTGAGTGCCAAAGCCAGGTGCAGCGCCCCCTGATCTGCCTCGGCGCCCATGGGGAAGCCTCCGCCCGGAGATTCTGAGATGGCCAATACGACAGCCTCCACAGTGCAGAGCTACAGTTGCCGATCCACCGGCTCCGTGACCGCCCGCTGAACGGGATGCCGCAAGAGCGCGCAGGGCCTCGAGGCTTCCACAGCTCTGCGAGGCTTGGAAGCTAGGCCACTCGAAAAGGCCTTATAATTTATAACTCGTAGCTGCTCCCAACTGAAGTTTCCTGTGTGAAACGCCAGTTCTCAAGCCGGCAAGGTCGGCGGGGCGTTACATCAACGCCTCCACAGTGCAGGCCGTGGTCACCTCCCTGACCCTGAAGCCGGATCTGGTCAGGAGTTTCGAGAAGCGGTGTGCCGGCACCGGACCAAGTTGCATACGAGCCTTGCATGGCCTTGCATGTCCTTGCAACCTCAAGCCCGGAATGCCATCTGCATGCAGGCCATCTGCATGCAGGCCCCTCCTGAAAGCTTCCAGCCCTGCGATGCACTTATCGCGCACACGAGGCCGCCAGAGGATGCGAGTTCTGAGCCGGCCGCGAAGCTGCCGGAGTGCTCGGAGCTCGCGGAGCTCGCGGAGGCGGGCATTGGGGATGTTCGGGCGGGTGAGGGGGGCGCTCTTGCTGTGAAGTGCGCCGGCGTGGTTAATCATTTCTCCGCCCTCGATCACGGCCACGGGTCCGGCGTGCATCGTGTTCCCCGCGCTCCCGTGGCGCAGGCGGCTTTGCGCACATGCACAGAATGGTGCTGCCAGCCCAGCGTAGGCGTCAGGGACTGCCTTGCGGCGGTGCTCCGGCGTTGCGGATGCCGCGCGCGTCGATGAGCACGTTGACACGGCGGCCGCTCGGATTCTGCACGCTTGGTTTCCAGAGCGGGCCGCTCGCGTTTACAACTTTTGCAAGCTACCCGGTCTGGGATGGGCAGCCACTACGGGCCTTGTGTGCCGGTGCTGCACCCCTGCTTCGCTCTTGCAGGCGAAATCTTTGCCTTTAAGACAGCGTTACAGATTGCGACAGTATACCTTGCGCGGGCGCTGAGGGCTTGGAGGCCTGGTGCACTGCGGCTCCCCAGCTGCCTGCAAAATGGAAGCCGGGCGCTTGCTGTGGGTTAATGCAGAAGTGGAATCGTGGAAAGCAGCTGGCAACCGCCGTGGCTTCAAGCTTCACATGCTGCCGTTGATGCCACGTGGGCACTCCCGAGAGATGTTGTTGTTGGCGCCTCCTTTGCTGAGGCGAGTTCGAGTACAGGATGTCCAGCAGCATGCTTGTGAAAGCTTCCTCGACTTCAGGAGACCTTCCCGCACAGATGACAGAAAGCGCCCCACAACTTAAAAATACTTAAGACTTATGTTCCTGCTGTACTTCGCACACTTTCTTGCAAGTGAGGGCGGCAGAGCCGGCGGCCCCCGCGGCTGGAACGGATCACGACGCCTCCGCCGCAGGCCGCCGGAACGACCGCCGGAACGACCGCCGCACGGAAGGCAGTACTGTAGCCCGCTGGGCTAACGCACAGCGGCACAGCCACCGAGGTTCTCCTGCGAGGTGCTGCTTCGCCGCCGTGCTTGTCCGTGCTTCGCGAAGCAGAAATGTGCGCGCCTCGCCGTGGTGAGGTCTTTGCTGCTGCCGTTTCCGGATGCCCTTCCTTGTGCAAGACAGCCACGGCGACACCTCTAGATCTGTCTCGATGCCAATGCAACAGGAGACCTCGAGGAGCTGGCTTCCCGTGGAAGCAGGGCAGCAACATGCACTGCCATCCTGCCGCGCTTTCACAACATGACAACTCCTGATCCTGATGCAGTGGGGCCGCTCTCCACGCAACAGTCTTCTGTAGGTGCAGGATGGTGCAGGAGTTGCAGGTCCGATTGCCGCTATTGTCACGATTGTCCACATCGTCCTGTCCTGCTTGGCCAATGAGCCAAGCACGGGAGAGCGCAGCAGCCTTCGGCACTCCGTGTGCCTTGGTGCCTCTGTCCGGGCCAGTTGTCACGGAGCAAACGGAGCGAGGGAGAGCTGCCTGGTTCGGCGAGGTGTTCCGTCGTGTGGCAGAGGATGCCCGGGTCATGGAAGCGCAGCCGAGCTTCCGGAGGTGTTGCGCTCGCCCTGGCCCGGGCTGCGCAAGCGTGCCACGAGATCCGCGGTGCCCTGCGTGGCTTTGTGTGCCTTTGGGTGCCTTTGTGTGCCTCTGTCCGCCTGTGTTCATCTCCGTTCTATGTGACTCCTGCCCTGGACTCCTGCCCTGGAGATTGACTGGAAGCCTGCCGAGGCCTTTGAGGCCCCTTGCGAGGGCCTCCGTGCGGGTTGGAGGATGATGGAGGCGTCGGCGTGGCTCGGTGCCGGGCCGAAGAGATGAGCATATATAGTCAGGTAGCTACTTAGCTACGGACACCCCCCTCATGCCATTGATGGCATCGTTCAAGTCTACATTCAGAGCCCGCTTTGAAGGTGCTCTTCATTTCCAGGTTGCCGCCGCGTACCGCATGCCGCTCACCGCCTGCCGCTCACCGCCGTGTACTCAGCTGCCCACCTTCTGTGCATGGTTCTCCAGCAAACGCTCCCAAAGCTCGAGCTCATCAGACTCTCCTTGCCAGCTGTGAGGCCCAGGGACGGGCCAAGCACTTTTGACGTTTAAACGTTTAGACATTGTAGGCGTTTAAGCTGTTTGAACAGAGTCCGGGCGTTGGAGTGTTTAACAGCTTCACCAGTTCGCAAGGCTCAACGTTCAGGCATTTGGTGGGGCTCCAGGGCGTTGAAACATGTTTCAGAAGTTGTTGCCAAGTGTTTAAACAGTCTGCAGGCAATTGTTGGCCCAAGACTGGTGCTCTGCAAAATCCTGGAGCTGAAACAATGAGCAGCTAAACCTTGTGAGGGCTCTAAGTGCCCTAAGCTCTCTTAACCGTAAGTCTTAGCTGCCGCAAGCACACTCTTTTAGGCTGTAGCACCCTACCCCAAAACTCCCAAAACCCCAAAACCCCCAAACCCCACTTGTGTGGGGAAACTCCGAAAGTTTAAACCGCTTAAATATACAGAGAAGACTACTGGAGCCTTGCCTGCGCGTGTGCTAGTGTGAGGGTCGAAACCGTTTAAACACAACCCCGCCCATCCCTGGTGAGGCCGTGGCAGCTGCGCGGGCACGCGGTCGCACAGCTTGCTGTGCCAGTTGACCTTCGTCAAGCGCGGAGCAGTGGACGACTGTGCTGTTCAAGTACGGTTGCCCTAGTTTGCTTGCACTGGACCGGAGGCAGCGGCATGTCGAAATAGATTGGAGCTTGCTGCTTCGCCTTGCGTCTCATGCATGGGCTTCCGAAGGCATGGGGTCAGAAAGGGGAGTGGATGTGATAAGCTGTAGGACAAACATAAAGATTTGTCAGATGCGTAGGGCCCAGGATCTGCGATGCGACTGTTTCAGCAACCGCCCCATCCTTTGGCTCGGCAGGAAACACCCCTGTAAGTGACAGTTGTGGGATGGGTTTAAGTGAGGGCAGTATACGTGTCGATGCTTGCAGGTGCCTCTGCCAAAGACGTCCGCATTCTGAGAAAAGTGTTGAAATTTCGGATTGCTGAGTCTTTATTGTGCTTGCGCGTCTCTGGTGCCACGTGTGTCCCTGATCTGGCTGCTGGCTCTCACTTGTCCTCAAGTCAAGTTGTGTCCTGTCCCGACCGTTTGCACCAGCTGCGGGTGTGAGAATGAAGGTTTCAGGCCGACTTTGACGAAGGTCCCATGACACAGGCTCAGGTTCCACGACTCACTATCAGTGAACCCAATTTTCCCAGGCTCCATATGATATTTATGCAAGGGCATCTTGACGTACCATCCAACTGTTGATGCAAGTAGTCGTAAGCCGCTGGGCAGCTTCAGTCAGGCATGTCTGGTTCTCACTCAGATACTGGCTTGTTCCTTCAGGAGGGGGGGGGGGGGGCAGATTGGGACATACTTTCAATATAGGTTGGTTTAGGGTCGAGCTTGCGATATTACATCCAGGCATATGTTCAGTGAGTGCATACGACACGCAAACAACGATCAATAATAGCTGTAGCAGTTCCCAGCGGCAGCAAGCCCCACACCAGGAAAGCGGTCAAAACCGGTAGTCCCAGTGGCGATCCACTGTGTCGGTCGCTATGGCTGTTGATCAATCCCGCGCCGAACTGCTTCGTGCAGAAGGACTAACGATCTTGCGAAGGGCTTTGCCTTTGGTGCTACAAGCTGGATGTATCCAAGCGCAAACAGTTTGGGGCGCTACCATCACTGGGCCACGCCTCGGACCAGCAGCACTTGGAGCAGTAGTTATGGGAAACATGCTGGGAAATCTCACGCTGCGGTCCGTGATCGGGGGCGGCCTCTCTGGTTATGATGCTTTGGGTGCCAACGCGTTCGGATGCAAGGAGTTCGCAGAAGTGGGCTTGCTGGCTCAACGCGCCGCGCTGTTCTGCTTTGCCTTTTTTCCTCCCATGTACTTGCTGTGGTTTTGCATCGAGCCGCTTCTGTTGCAGATGGGTCAGCCAGCTGCTGTCGTGCCACTGGTGGGAGTGTATCTCCGCGGTACAATGCTGGGCTTTCCAGCAGTGTTGCTGAACCAAGTATTGAACAAGTTTTTGGTCGTGCAGGGTTGCCCTGTGGATGGACTCATGTATGTGACTACAGTGACGAATCTCGGAGTACAACCTATCTTGATGACTCGGATGCTATCGGCAGTTGGATTTCGCGGCGTCGCCTGGAGCACCTCAATCGTGGATTGGCTGCGCTTCCTTGGTGGTCTTCTCTACGTCCTCCGATGTCAGCCTCATCATCCTGAGACTATACGCCCTTAGGACTTTTTCTAGTTTCACATTTTTTAAAGGGGAATACTAAGAAGAGTAATTTAAGGTTCTAAGGGAAGGGAGTATAGGAGACGTGGACTGGACTTCACATTCGCAGCGCATTGTCTCGGCGCGGGCTCGCGGCGTATACTCGCTTGGCTCTCCCTGGAGTCCTCGGTATGAATGAGAGTTGGCACCTCGGGGACCAAAAGAGAACCCTACAAATCTGACGTCATACGCCCTATACTATGAATAGAATTCCTATAATAAAGGTATAATGTGCACCATAAATCCCGTTTAGGGATTTGGTTCCCAAGGTATTGGGAAGGCTTGGGAATGCTCATCGGCCGCGGTGGAGCAACCGATCTCGCAGCCCATGCTGTGGGTTACAGCTTCATGCCCTGGGTCGGCGGCGGACTCCCTGGAAGCCTCGGAGGTGCCTTTTTCTGCGCTTTAAGTGACTGTATAACGCTGGGACATCGCTTCTTTCTTTCTTGTGAGTGTTCTTCATTCTTCCCTTTTTTCCATAGATACTGTGCCACATGTGACACGCGCGTGTGAGGTGCTTTGGGCGCCCGCGTGGGGGCCCTCCTGGGTGAGGGACACATTCAGGAAGCCGCTTTCGTGGCACGCGCCGGGGCTGCTGCTGGGGCGGCGCTCCAGGCACGCAGTCGAAATCCCTGTAAGGGGGCTACGGTAGTCCAGCATTTGGATGGCACAAAGAGGCTTTGCAGTTAATGAATCGCCTTGAGAAGGGTTCAGGATTCAGCGTTTTTTGGGGTGTAGGATTCAGATTCTGGCTCAGGTGCTGCTTGGCGTCATTGTATACCTTGCAAGGGATTGGATCGTGTCGCAGTACACCGACAGCGCAGCGACGACGGCTTTGTGTGTGACAATCTGGCCTTTGGTCTGTATCGGCTGCTTCTCAGGTGGCTTCTTCAATGTGCAGGCTCTCCCTCTCTCTCTCCCTCTCCCTCTCCCTCTCCCTCTCTCTCTCTGTCTCTCTCTCTCTCTCTCTCTCTCTTTTACTCTCTCTTACTCTCTCTCCCTCTCCCTCTAAGACTCTAAAAATATGGACAGAAGAGTTGGTTGTTTCCTAGAGAGGACAGTCCCTGAGTTAGAAAGGCCAAGTCATATTGGCCAAGCCTAAAGTGGGGGGGACCCTAAATCCTAAACAAAAGCTTTTAGTACCCCACCCCCCCACCCCCGGGGCTAATTTTTTGTCGCTAAGTCCGAAACACATCGGAATTAGGAAAGACGATTTGGGGGTGGGGGGGCGTTCATCGCAATCCCAAAGAAGAGAGCCCCTACGGTGGGGTGTGGTACTAAAAGCTTTTCTTTAGGATTCAGGGATCCGTTTAGCCTTTCTAATCAGGGACTGCCCTCTTTAGGGATAAAGCAGAAAACAAACTCTTCCGTATATGTATAGCCTTCAGGAATTACGGAAGAATCCAGCTCCCCAAATCTTTTTCGATAGCTCCTAAAGAGCGGGGCCCCATATTAGTTTAGGATTTAGCGCATTATAAGATCTAAAATCTGTACGCCTCGCAGCGGGGACTCCGGAAATCGAGAAAAACACACCGAGTAGCATCTGAATAAAGCCAGGTCCGGAACCCAACAAGGTAGACAACAGAGGGGGGTGGGGGTGGGGTCGCATATTCTTAGATATACATATATATATATGTACATGTTTGCTGTACACGTCTTTTTGAACACATGTTCAATGAACATGCGCACTTGTCCACATTTTGCTCCATGCGTCTGTTCTTGTGGTCTCTTCAAGATGCAGGCTGCTCTCATGCGAACCTTGGGTATGCACTCACGGCTGGCTTGGGTGACGTTTGTCACTCTTTGGATGATTACGCTGCCAGCGGCCTACATCATCGGCGTACACTTCAAATTCGGCCTTAAGGGCATTTATTTCGTGCATGCACCTTTTAGGTTGCTGCTGATGAATCCGCCGCTTCTGTTGTCTTGGTGCAGCGTGTCGTGGGAAGAGCAGGGCGAGAGGATTCGAGCGCTGCGGGCGATGGGTAAGACACAGCCGACGCCGATGGCACCCACAAAGGTGGCTTCACATGCGTACGGCCGAGTGCAGCGAGCTGATCAGCAAGGTGATCATGATGGTGATGATGATGACGCTGATGCTGTTGGCGATGTTCATGGTCATTTACCATAGACTCCAAAGCGGGCGGAAATGACAAAGAAGCAGCTGCACGCAGTATAGGACTGGAAGGAAGTGGTTTTGTCAAAGCTGCTCCGGGGAGTTTTTGGCTGCATTGGTTTGGCCTGCGGGTTGAAGATGTGGGGTTTAGAGTTTGGGGTTGCGCTGTGAACGTTTGGAGATTAAGAGTTTGGGCTTATGCTGGTTTGGCTTGTGGCTAGAAGGTTTAGGGAATTTGGAGTTTGGGCTTGCGGGTGTTTTTTTTGGCCGTCCGCGCTTGCTTTTTCAAAGTTGGATTACAATTTGGGATTGCAGTTGTTTGGTCTGACGATTTTTGTCACCTTGGGTTAATCGTGCATTTCATACTTGTACCGGTCTCAAAAGACAATCTCATTGATTTTTTTGGAAGAATATTATCGGCTTCTCCGAGGTGAGTGCCCGTAATGGTAGGGACCAAACCCTAAACCCTAAACCCTAAACCCTAAACCCTAAACCCTAAACCCTAAACCCTAAACCCTAAACCCTTGAATTCCTTGCAGGTCGCTTCCTCTCCCTGGGCCGCTCCAAAGCCGGGCCAGGGCTTCCACAAGCTCAGCGAGGCGGAGCCGCTCTTTTGCTGCTTTTTCCTGAGCCTCTATAGGGCTTTTTGCCTGGTTGAAAGTACCAAGGTATGGTCGGTACAGTTCCACCTTCGGTGGCTTTCCTCGCGCAGCATTGACCTTCCGAGACTTCCGAGTTGAGGTTTTCACCGGCCGCAGGATTCTCGCGCTCCTGCCGCGATTTGGTGCTAGCCATGGAATGCAGGGCTTTGGTGTCTCCAAGGCCTGTGATCCCAGACCCTCAGCACAACCCAGCCGCTCATGGAGCTACCCTGGGATCCCTATATGCCTGCGCCGGGATTTCCCTCCTCATGGGTCTGCTTCTGAAGTGTGGAAAGCGAATCAGGCCTTACTCTTGGGAACAGGATGAAAACGGTGACTTTGACGATAGGATCTGGGACATGGACGAGCTCCACGTGCACTTTTACATCCTCTCTACTTTGGGGTATGGCGCAGCGGGGCTTGCCACGCAGCTGTTACCGGGTGATATGAATTGGGCCATCCAGATCAGCAAAGTTGTGATCATCCTGGCATGGACTTGCCTCCTCAAAAGCGGCTGTGGAGCAGTAGAGGCCATGTGCCCAGAGAAGGGTCTCAAGAAAGCCCTGTGGCTGCTTGGGCTGGTGCTGGTACTGGCCAGTTTAGTCGAGGTGGTGATCCCAGGGGAGAGGCACTTCCAAGGCTTCATGTGGGGTCTTGCAGCCCAGGGCTTGGTCTGTGCCTTTACGTGGTTTGTGGTGTGGACATACGACAAGCCCAAAAAGGGTGAACGCCGTGAGTGCGGTCCCTCGGCAGTCTTCCGCATTGAGTTCTACATCCTGGCAGCGGCCGGACATGCAGTCCTCGCCATTGCGGAGCCGCATTGTGGCTACGCAGGGCATGCGACCTGCTATGCAAACTGCTATTTGAGGGGCTCGCCAGGTGGACATTTCCCGTTTTCGCTCATCACGTTCATCGCCCTCTACCTGGCCCTAGCTGTGTGTCAAATCTTCCATCCCTACCCTTACGTCTTTCCAGACATCCCCTTTTGTCGTTCTTGCATGGGCAGACGTGAGTCAGAAACTGAAGTGGAAGATGTCGGGCCGACACCTGCCGCAGAGCAGGTGCCGCCGTCTGCCTCCAACGATGACGACGCATGTTAGGGGAGATTGCAGGGAAGCAGGGAGGAGTCTTGCCCGAGATCCGGCTGATCACACAAATTTCTGCACTCATGCCGATACATATCCTGCGCCAACGCGCCCTCAACAATGACTTGCCTTGGGCCGCGCAGGTTGCAGAGCATGAGTAGCAGCACATCCTGTGCATCATGCGTCTCACCTCTGTGCGAAGCATGCCCTCTCCAGCGGCTCACGATTTGAATCCTGCATGACCCTGCGCACGCGAAGCTACGGGATTCACAGTACTCTGCAGGTTCGGTCATGCAGGTTCAAACTCATGAGCAGTACTGTCTTGGAGGCATGTATTCAAGGCCCTGCAGGCCTAAATACTTGGAATTTAATTGCGGGCTCTCAGTTGTTCTGAGATACTTCCGCGAAGCGATGAGCGCGGCCGAGATGGAACCCAAGCTGCGTAGTTCCGAAGCACAAACTCCATCAACCAAGAACCCCGCTGGTAAGGGGGCTCCCCCACCGCCAGAAGCATCCTTGTTGCTTTTCAGGTCATGCCTGTAAAGAATATCTCCTTATAAGAACACCTCTACACCTGCAGACGAACATATATACGCAGAGACAAGGACGGAAAAGACATGTGGGAAGATGACGATCTGGATGGATAGCTCCTGTAGGGTGGCCGCACTAGCTTGCATCTCAGTCTCCCAACCCCAAGAAGCCGTTTGTTGCCAGCCGTGCTTCTGCATGCACCGCAACATCCGCAACCCGAGACGGCCAACGCTTTCCATATTCTGTCTTTTTTGGCAGCCTCGGCTCCGAATGCACAACGTTGTACAGCCTGCAACCATCGTTGCACTGCTTGGACTGAAAATGAGCAACATTTGCTGCTCTGCATCAAATAGTCAAAAGACCAGTAACACGAAGCCCAGGCGCTACACATCTGCCGGCATCTTGGTCTCATAGTCTCCATGGCCGTCCAGAGCATCAGGCTCCCCAAAGATCAGGCGGTTCGTAGCTGAAAGCTACTTAGCATCTTGACCGTAAGCTACTGGGTATCAATTGTCACTTAAAACTTCAGAGGCATGAAGAATCATCATACGAAACTTGCAGAAATCGCTCGTGCAGAGTTTCTTACCCACAGCTCAGGCCGCTTCTTCCGGTCGGCGCCCGTCTTCAAGGCGGGTTCTGCATGGCGTCAGGATGCAGCTGCAGACG
This sequence comes from Symbiodinium natans, assembly GCA_905221605.1. Taxonomy (NCBI): domain Eukaryota; class Dinophyceae; order Suessiales; family Symbiodiniaceae; genus Symbiodinium; species Symbiodinium natans. The sequence continues at coordinate 135,777 of CAJNDS010000569.1, read as the reverse complement.
TCTCGAGTTGGTTTCGTGCTTGCCCATCAATGCCCTGTGCAACCGCGAATCTGGGAGGTGGAACTGCATAAGCCAGCAGCGCTGAGGAGCCACTGACAGGCTGTCATCAGTTTAAGCACAGAAGTAGCATTCAAACAATGGGCCACCCTTTGATAAGTCTCAGCATGTAAAGCACCACATTAGTAGCCGATCTTCAAGTGTGAAAATCCAACGCCCAGTACTCATCGAGCCATCGTGGAGTCGGCCCATTCAAGGTGCTGACGTCTTTCCACAGCATATGCCGAACGCGAGGCTGGACAGCGAGGAATGAGACATGTACAAGGCCACAACACGGGACTCAACGTTTGAGGCCCACCCACGACGACAGCCGCCATTATGGAGGATGCTCGTGGTGAAAACATTGAACTTCAGCTTGCAGATGTCTCCGTGTGACAAACAGAGGAGTTAGAATTTGGTAAGACAATGCCGTGGCAGTCGTCTGGGACGCTGTACACATGTCGATGAGCATCGGCTGGACATGTTGAAGATGTTGGTGAATTTTCTTGTGGAAGTCCAAGCTCTGCGAGGAGAGATCGTCGGTTTCGAGGTCCTCTTCAGTGGCCTCACGTCCTGCGCCTAGAGTCACATACTTCAGCAGTATCCAACGCCTTGGAGTGCCGTTTTGTGTTGAGTCTGCTTTGAGCGTTCACTCCTTTGAGGTTTCTTGTTGCCCTGCACGGATGCTTCAGCGATGCGATCCCCACCACCCAGACCCCGAACACAACGAAAAGGCATGGGGGAGGGCTCGGGAAGGTGCACAGCCCACGAGGAGATATGCAAGGAACATTTTCTGCATCGAACTGGGTGCGGGACGCTCCAGGTTGACAAATTGGACCCTGCGCCCGGGCCAGAGCTCATCTTGGTTTATTATACCTGGTAGTTGTTCAGAGTAAGTTCTTATTTCGCTGCTCCACCATGCTCTTCCCAATTCTAGGCATCTACGCTTGTGTTGCTATCCGATTTGCCGGCCTGGTCCCAGCCAAGCATAGAGTTGGTGGCGGGCAGTCCTCAGATTCAGACGAGAGCGAAGGGGAAAGGACATGGGCCAAGTAGACAGCCACACACACCTCGATCTTCCCAAAAAACACCAAAACGTCCTCCGATGGAAGCTAGGAAGAGATCACATTGGGCCCGAATCACTGGCTTAAAGAGGGCATCCCTCCGAGCTCACAGAAGCATCCTTCTGCCATGCCCCCACCGCCGCCGGCCCTCCTCTCTGCGCTGGCAGCGAGCCGGGCTGGGACCGCGTCGGAGGCGGAGGCACGGAGCGGCACTCAGAGCACCAGAAGACGGAGCAACAGCAGATCTGCATAAGAGCAGTGCAGAAGGTCTACACAACCAGCGTCCAGAATCCTTTCCTGGGAGGAGGCGCTGGCTTCTGCATTTTGGGCCGCGAGGGCGGAGATCGAGGACCAGCTGGGAGAGGCCAAGTTGTCTTCGCTCCCTGAGGTCGGAGCCCAAGAGGGCACATCGTGACTCCAAAAAGCAAATACCTTTTTTGCCATTGGACTATACAGCTGTTTTGCAAGCTAAGGTGGAATACCGAGGTCCGGCGCCTGCTGAGGAGTGCGTGCAACTTGATCGGAAACAGCACGGATTCAGTCATCGGATTGCCTGGGCCACACCAAGCACCTTTGGTTCTCCAAGGTGTCTCAAGGCTGAAGAGCTCGAGCGCTTGCAACGCGCCGACCCGCTCTTTGCACGGCCGGGCCCTGCTCCGTGATGACTCTGCAACTTCTTGAAAAATGCCCTCGGCCATGGTGCAAGGCTTCCCACAGAGACCATCCCTTCTGTGGCTTGGCAGACTCTGCAGCACCTTCCCACATGGGCATGTGCGTTGTGTTCAGTGTCTCCTCAGGTGGCAGCCTTGCTGGGTGCAGTCGCGCTGACGCCCCTCCGCCGGGCTAGCAGTGCCCACGCACAGGACGGGAGCTGCAAATCTCAACGGCTCTTTGTGGAGTCAGATAGTCTGCTCGTTCTGCAGTATCTGCCACATGCTTCAGGGCGTACAGGAGGCTACCTTTCCGTGCGAAATAGGTTTCCAGAAAATCCATGATACTTGAACGCATTCTCCAGAGGATGCGTCATGTAGCGACATCTGAGTGGCTGGCCAAGGCCTTTGCTCTCCATCACTTTGTCCCGCGCTCGCACGCAGCGGTGCAGCAGCCGCTCGAGTTTGCAGGGTGAGGTAATGCTTGGGATCTTGAGATAGGGGCCCTGAACGCTGCTTGTTGCTGTATCTTGTCTCCTGACCTGTCTATCCGTTGCTGCTGCTTGGTTGCATATGCGAAGTCCAGAACTTGATTGTCGGTTAATTTCATTCTGGGAGACAACAGCCGCGTTCTGCATGCACAGGTCACGCATGCACATGTGGCATCCATGCACCAGGCTTTTTGGGCTAGGGCATACTTGGGGCTGAGTCTGAGTACAGCGCCGAAGTGGTGCCTGAGAACTTGCCCTCCCCGCATATTGCAACCCCTGCAAGCCAGGGGCGCCCTCGGGAACCTTCTGCTGTAAAGTGCACCCATTTCTCAGAATGAGCCATGTGCGTCTTACCTCCCTAGTTCATGGGAGGAGGGTGTCGCAACCACAATTCTATGCACTTCATGGTTTTGGAGTTTTTATGTATGTGCATGTCCATGTCTATATGATGTGTGGTTCTACAAAGGGGTGACCATGTAAACATATTTCATATGCACATATAATATAAGTATACATATATATATATATGTATATATGTGTGTGTATTGATATCACAGTGCGTGAGGCGGAGACGGGGCACATCACATGGCCATCTCCCCCCAAGCTCCAGTGATCTCACGTGCCTGCAACATTCCGCAAGCCCCTTTGAGCAAGGAAATCCATACAGGCTGAAGAGCCCGCAAGTAAGTCATCGAGTGTGTGTGTGTGTGTGTGCGTGCGTGTGTGTGTGTGTGTGTGTGTGTGTGTGTGTGTGTGTGTGTGTGTGTGTGTTTGTTTGTTTGTTTGTGTTTGTGTGCGAGCACACGTGCGCGCGTGCGCGCATGTGTTCTCACGGTATCATGGTGCCCGGCGTTCAGAGGCTTGTCAAGCCTGTGTAGCTGGCAATGTAATTCTGCAAGATGCCAATGATACGGCAAAGAGTCCCTTTTCCAACCAGAAGGAAAGGTGTTTAAAATGCTTCAGCCCAAAGCTCGCTGCCGGCGAGCGCACGACCACTGTGGCCCTCCCCGTCTCGGTCTCCGAGTGTCCCCAACTCCAGCTCGTTCTCTTGCCATGCGCTTGGATCTGTTTGCTGCAATTGTCTCGGGGCCCTCTTCCCACAAGTTGGCCCATGACTTTGTGGTTTTTTTGTGTGAAGAGAACAAAACTCCGACTGAGCTCAATTGACCTAAGGTTCCGGTTGGAGGAGGATGTTCGACTTGGCTTCAATGACGACCAAGATCGGCCTGACCTCGATGATGAGGATGTGGCTTGGCCGTTGTTTGCTGGTTAAGCTGGCTACCTTGCTGTCAATTTTGGGCGTCGTGTTGACTCGTGGGATGCCGGCGCTGAGGACTTCTCACATGCCATGGATTTCACCGACGACACCTTCTCGAAAGTTGAGGTTGCGAAACGGCGGGGGGGTTGACCAGACACGTCCCCCAAAACCCTCGGCACAGGTATATGCTGTGGACGATGCCTTCCTCTCGATGCGCAGGAAGGGCTACGAGAGCTCAGGTGAACACCGGCTTCGGCTGACACCCGGCTCAACCACACTGCGTGCCCTCTCCTCGCGGGATTCACAATTCGCATGCCTGAACCGTACATCCTCCCCTAACAGCCCAAGCTTGAGGTGCGGAGTGTTCGCCTTCCTACATCCATGAAATTGTTGAACGTTATCACGGTTGATGGTGGTGTCGTGTGTTATGACCATGCTGATATGCACCCCGTGTCGTCGTTGTTATTGATGATCGTGTTTGTTTGCTTGCTTGCAGCATGTGAGCATTTGAAGCATCTTTGACAAGAAGCACTGCTACAACCAGAGACTGCCTGAAAAGCCCACAGAACCCGCCTGCGAATCAAAACCGCACTTTTTCTGGAGGGGCCCGTGGTCTTGGATGCTGGTCTTGTCTGACGATTTAGGACTTGAGGGCCCATGGCTTCACGGATGGAGAGAGCAGGAGTCCAGTAACGTTGTGATTCTTGGGCTTCGGGCTTGACCCATGATGGCAGTCGAACTTGCACAGGGGCAATCTTCCGGCACTGCTCAAGGCCATTGGAAGCCAGACAGCTAGAGAAAGAAAACGTGCTTGTGCGCGCATGTGTGGGTGATACTGAGCATATCCTCCCTCCAGGCGCGTTTAAGTGACCTGCAATACGTAGCTAGTCCTGTCTCGAGATCTCAGGAATTGGTTCTTCGAAAACACATTCGTGCACCTGGGCGATGATCCAGCACACTTCCAAGCCCTCCGACGATGTTGTCGTCACTTCCCACAGGCCGTACCCGAAGATTTGCGAGCATGTCAGTGTGCATGAGTGTGCATGTCAGTGTGCATGTCAGTGTGCATGTCAGTGCATGTGAGCAGGTGTCATGCAAGTGTACTTGTGCAAAGCAGTGCCGCCCCTTCCCTCACAGGTCGCTGGGCTGGTTTTCCCGAACCACGTCTACTCACCTCCTGGCGGCATCTTCTGCCCCCGGCCACTCCATGTCGCGGTGCTTGCACAAGACTTCTCCTTGGCAAAGCTCCTGCTACGTGCAGCTCTGGAGACACGGTGCGATGGCGACGTGGTGTTCTTGCGTTCACACACCCCAACCACGAACTGGGGCGAGATGTCACCCATCTTCCTGGCGCTGCTTGTGGTTGAGCCTGAGTCGTTAGCAGACTGGCTTGACCTGCTGTGCTCTGCAGGCGCACGACTGAACCACATGGACTGGCACATCTATGGTGTGATCCAGGAGGTACCCACTTCAGCCACTCTTGAGAGGGAGAAGGCGGAGCTCCAGAGGAGGCTGCAGGCCGCACTCGAGCGGCTACATCGCTCTGCGGCGCGGCGCCGGATCGGCCGGAAGCAAAGGCCACCCGAATTGGGCCCAAGGCCGCCGGAAGCCTCCGAGGAGTGGGCCTGATTCGTGATTCGGCCTGCCCAAGAAACAGTTAGCTGGATTCTTTCTTTCTGGGATCCGAGCGCAGATCGGGGCTGCAGACGAGTGGGACGCGTGTGGGAGTTGAGTTTGGGGGCGACGCGCAACTCGCACCGGAGAAGAAAGCAGGATGGCCGGATGCACATAGGCGTTTGTTTCTGAAACGTCGCAATTGTCCCTCGTTTACATAACTTAGGCGAAGGTGTTCCCTCTGCCTCATTTACATCTTGCTCAGGCCAGACAGCGACGACACTCATGGTACGGAGCTTAGAGCAGTAGGATGGCTCTTGGCCATCATCTTGCAAGTTATTCCACTTTTGGTGCCTTTGCAAGAGTACGCCGCCTCTCCTGGCCTCTGACAAGTAGCCTCACTGCGGCAAGAAAGTCAGTGAGGCTACTTCGCTTGAGCGCACGGTGCCTGCCTGGACAACACTTCAGGCAGACCTCTGAGCCCGAAAAGGCACAGCACGAAATTATTCTCAGGCATGGATTTGCCGACATCGACATCTTTATGATTGAGGCTCTTGGGATTCAGCGGAGTAGGGTTGTGCGGTCGAGCAAGCAATGGTTTTGTCGAATTGGGCCGGCTCCAACGCAGCATCGCCCCGGGAAATTTTTCCTTAATTAACATGAGATCTTGCAATGAATAGTAGAACTAACTCTCTCTCCCTCCCTCTCTCTCTCTCTCTCTCTCTCTTTTCTTGATTTTCAGGGTATTGGGCCCACCACCGAGCCAAGTCTAGGAATTGCTTACGGGACTGAGGGAATCTTTAAGCACATCCTACTAGAATCTTTGAAAATATTGTCATGGTTCAGAGCAGTTTCACCAGCTGGGTTGGACTGGGTTTTGCGGCGTGCCCCAATAAACTGAAATTTGTGGTGAAATTGAATGTTTCATGTTCGTCGTGCGTTGGGCGGGCTTGTAGGCTCAACATACGATTTGTACTCGCGTTTGGCGTGACGATTTTCAAGGTCGTTCAGAATCATTTTTTTCTATTTTAAGCAAACTGTGTGTGTGTGTGTGCATGTGTGCAGTGGAACGTGTCTTTGCTTCACCGGTAACACAGGGTTTAGGGTTTTAAGGATGAGAGTTTAGTGTCTAAGGGTTTCGGGTTTGAAGGTTTTATGACTTAAGGTTTTGGGTTCTAGGGCTTCATGAGGGTTTTAGGATTTTTTCTTTTCCTGGCGTAGTCTCCCATTCTTTTCTCATTTCCTGGTCCTTCGCGACCTTTTTTAGCTCGAGCAACTTTGCGATCCTGTCTTGCCCTCGCTGCCTCCCCCTGCCATTCTTTCAGGCGCCCTCGGCTTGTTGTTGCCTCTTTTTGTGTTGGGTTTTTGTGAGTTCTTTGTTACCGGGTGACAGGTATGGCGAAGCTCATGGCCTTCATCGTATTGGTCTCGGTTTGTGAGGGTTTCGCGACCTGCTGCGGCGAAATGGGTTCTGAGTTGGTTAGTCTGCTCCCAGGTCCTGCTGCTGCTCCCCAACGTCTCTTGGATGTTTCATAAAGGGTATGTCTTTCTTCGGGTCTGTATTTGGTGTGTTGTGGTACTTCGGATTCGGGGGACCATATGTTTTTCTCGCAACTGAGGCCGTGGCGATGCAGTCGGATGAGGAAAAGGTGTCTGAACTGCATGAAATGCATGGTTTTGGGGTGAGTGCGAGTTTGGAATCCATCTGAGGTCGTCCTTGATGGCCCGTCCTTGGCAACTTTGCTCGGTTTAACGTGGGGGTTTTGTTAGTTTGCGGTGTATATGTTTGTTGGTTGGCGTTGCTACTTCCGTTATGAATGAGGAGCCTGCGCCCCTGGCGCCGGGTGCCTATCCGGTATCCTATGGACCGGTGGCTTGTCTCGATTAGTTTAGTTGAATAGTTTTATGTTGGAATTCTCATTGTTGTTTTAGTTGGTGGCGTAGCGTTCCATGCTTGTTGCTGCTGTTTCGACCTGTTTAAGGACAATCCGGCACCGGTGTGCACGCCTGCCTGGGCCCTTGTTTTTTTTTTCTAGGCTGAGGTGTAAACCTGGCTGAAATTGGTTGGGGACGGGGGGGAGGGGGGGGGGTTGGGAATTGCGATTCTTGTCGCTCTCTGCTCAAATCTGCTGGAGGAATCCCCCTTTTGTGACGGGCTCGACGTGAGGGCCTTGGTCTACGTGTGTGTGTGTGTGTGTGTGTGTGTGTGACTTTAGGATGGCGCGCAGTACTCCGACCCGGAGGAGGAGGAGGAGAACTTGCTGGGGGGGGGGGTGCAGTTCCTGCTTTGTTCTGCTGGAATCTGTTTGAGGAACCGCCATCGCCCATTTACGATGGGCTCGACGTGAGGGCCTTGGTGTGTGTATGTGTGTGTGTGAGTGTGTGTCTTCTCGTGTCTGTCTGCTTGTGTTTGCTTGGGTGCACCTGTGTGTGCACGTGTCTGTGTTCTTGTTTTTTTTATTTTCCTTTAGGATGGCGCGCAGTACTCCGACCCCGAGGAGGAGGAGAACTTGCTGTTGTTGGATGTATTTGTTCTTCTTCTCGGTGGGGGGGGGGGGGGCAAACATCCTTGCCACATCTTTCCCTCTGTGTCCTCAATCGAAAGTACCTTTTGTAGATATCTCTGGTCTTCATTGACGCTTTTGGGAGCA